>BLSH010546469.1:16487-27881 GCA_018402905.1 Glandirana rugosa
TGTCCAATAAAGAGTGTGGGTCGTATACGTATGGTGTTTAATGTGGGGTTTTATGTAAGATGATGAGGAGGACTCATACCACTATGGTGTACACACTGTGAAAATGTGTCGGACCGGTGTATGTCTCTGGGTTGTACGTCCCTCGTGGTAGTCCGCAAGATCCTCGTATTTAATGTGTGTATTAAAGAACTGATGGAGAACGTGAAAACTTCCAGGACCTCGGGGTCCGGTCACCTTTGCGGGTTTTTTACTGGGGTAAAACCTTTCATTTGTGGGGTTGTATATAAGATCCTCCGTATCACACACATGTGGTATCACCATACTCAGGAGGAGTAGTAGAATGTATTTTGGGGTGTAATTTGTGGTATGCATATGCTGGGTGTGAGAAATAACCTGTTACAATGACAATTTTGTGGAAAAAAAAAAAAAGAAAAAAAAAATCTTAATTTTGCAAAGAATTGTGGGAAAAAATTACAACTTCAAAAAATTCACCATGCCTCTTACTAAAGGCCTTGGGATGTCTACTTTCCAAGAAGGGGTCATTTGGGGGGTATTTGTACTTTCCTGGCTTGTTAGGGTCTCAGGAAATGAGATAGGCCGTCAGTACATCAGGTGTGATCTATATTCAGTGATTGGCACAAAGACCAAATAATATCCACTAATTTGTTTTTTTTTACCAAAGATAGGTAGCAGTATAAATTTTGGCCAAAATTTATGAAAAAAAATAACTAATTTGCAAAATTTTATAACAGAAACTAAGAAAAATTCATTTTTTTACAAAATTTTCGGTCTTTTTTTAATTATAGCGCAAAAATAAAAAACCCAGTGATGATTAAATACCACCAAAATAAAGCTCTATTTGTGTGAAAAAAGGAGGCAAATTTCATAAGGGTACAATGTTGCATGATTGAGTAATTGTCATTCAAAGTGTGAGATCGCTGAAAGCTGAAAATTGGTCTGGTTGTTAAGGGGGTTTAAGTGCCCAGTGGTCAAGTGGTTAATGTGAAAGAAGTGAATACGGAGTATCACATCCCTGGGGACTATGTCTGGGAGGAAAGCTGGTTTTGAGAGTCTATGAATCTGATCGATCACCAGTTCAATGTTTTTGGTGTCTCGGAGGAGGGTTTTAATTAGAACTTTGGTGTATGAGGCCAGGTCCGTCAGCTGGATTGTTTCAGGAACACCTCACAGATAGAGTTGAGCGAACCTGGACTGTAAAGTTCGGGTCCGTACCTAACTTTGGGGTGTCCGGGACCCGGACTTTTCAAAAAAAGTCCGGGTTCGGGTCCGGGGTTCTGGTAATTTTAATGAAAGTTCTGAAAATTGCTGTTAAAAAGTCCAGGAAGGTCCTAGAGGTCTGCAAAAGGAAGGAAAATGGGGGTAAGGGTGGGACAGGTGCCCTACAAAGAAATGGGGACAGGGAAAGAACTTTAAATATTAAAAAAAAAATAAAAACATAAAAAAGAGCAAAAATGGAGGTGAATGTGGATCATCTTCAAACTGGGTCTGAAAAGTATTAATTAACGGTAGAGGCCATATAACTGTTCTAAAATCATCTTCAAACTGTGTCAAAAAAGTATAAATAAGCCGGGAGAACCCATATCACTGTTCTGCAAACATCTGGAAGCTGTGTGTGTCACTTTAAATAAAACCAGGAGAAACCATACTACTGTTCTGCAAACATCTGTAAAGTCTGTGTGTCACTTTAAATATAGCCAGGAATAACTGAACATCTGTTCTGCAAACATCTGGAATGTGTGTGTGAAACTACAGCATAGAGAAGAACAGGTATATGGTTTCGCTCTGCTATAGTTTCACACACACATTCCAGATCTTTGCAGAACAGTGATATCATATCACTGTTCTGCAAACATCTGCAAACTGTGTTTGAAACTATAGCAGAGCGAAACCATATACATGTTCTTCTCTATGCTGTAGTTTCACACACAGCTTCCAGATGTTTGCAGAACAGTGATATGGGTTCTCCAGGCTTATTTATACTTTTTTGACACAGTTTGAAGATGATTTTAGAACAGTTATATGGCTTCTACCGTTAATTAATACTTTTCAGACCCAGTTTGAAGATGATCCACATTCACCTCCATTTTTGCTTGTTTTAGGTTTTTATTTTTTTAAAAATATTTAAAGTTATTTCCCTGTCCCCATTTCTTTGTAGGTCACTTGTCCCACCCTTACCCCCATTTCCTTCCTTTTGCAGACTTCTAGGACTATTTTACAGCCATTTTTGTGCCTAAAAGTTCGGGTCCCCATTGATTTCAATGGGGTTCGGGGTCCGGGACAAAGTTCGGGTTCTGTCCGGACTCGAACCCGGACTTTGTCCCGAAAGTTCGGCAGAAACAGCAGAACCCGGACTTCTAGAAGTTCGCTCAACTCTACTCACAGCTTAACATTATTTCTTCTTGACCTGTCCTCAATGTCCGCTAATTTATCTTTTAGCCATTTGGTGTCTTGGATCTGGTCCTCCTGCACGTCAATGATGTCATTGACTGTGTGTGAGATGTCTCTAATGTTTGACTCCATATGCAAGGCTTTATTATCCAGTACCTCCACTTCTCTGTGAATTTTGTGCATAATAGAGGCCATGTCCGCTTGGATGGAACTCCTAAGGGACATTAACATGTCCTTTAGAGTGCTATCCAGCACTGGTTGCCCCAAGGTAGGGAAGGTCGCAATTGGGTCTGATGGTGTGGGCTGATCTAGTGATACAGGTATGCAGGATGGTGAATGGCTAACCTCCTCACTTGATGTAGTGTTGTCCAGTCACATTTTTGCCTTTGCTAGGCTTGCAGAGAATGGTGGTGAGAGTGCGGGAACGTTCCCTTCGTTCTGTGCTGTGAACCGATCGTTCCGCTCAGCCGCTACTCTAATTCATTCGTGGAGCCGAAAATCGAGCCCGCTGGAGTACCGTCTCGGCCACGCCGCGGCTGGAACATGTAGGCCGTCAGTTTGCTCGGTCATCTCTCCTCTTTTCTTTTTAGTGACATGTGTGCCGCTGGATGTGGGGTACGATCCCCTCTCAAATTGGGTGGGATTCAGTGTTTAAGCCGCTTAGAGACGCTGAAGAAAAGGGTTTTCGGACAGAGCTCTCTCTTCAGGCAGCTCTCAAGCTCTCCTGCCGGCCACGCCCCCCGCCCCCACTCACTTTTCTTAATCACTGAGAGGTCACAGAGTTGAGCGAACACCTGGACGTTCGGGTTCAGAGGGTCCGAACGAACTTTGGAAAAAAAGTCTGGGTTCGGCACCGAACATTGCCCGAACGTTATCCCAGACCCCGAACCCCATTGAAGTCAATGGGGACCCGAACTTTTAAGCACAAAAATGGCTGTAACAAAGTCCTGGCAAGTGCTAGAGGGCTGCAAAAGGAAGAAAAATGGGGGTAAGAGTAGGGCAAGTGCCCTACAAAAAAAATGGGGATAGGGAAAATAAATTAAAATTAAATAAAAAAAATGGGAAGGGGGGGTGGATGTGGAGTAGGAGCCTAGAGGTTGACTAGGCCGTGACCATGGCAGTGTAGGTGGAAGTGGCGGTGGTCAAGGAGGAGGAGGAGGAGGAGGAGGAGGAGGTAGCCAACACTGTATATTTTTTTTTTGTTTGTTTATAATTGGGGTAGCCCCCAAAATATTGAGGCCTATTCAAAAAAACAAGTATACGAATGGCTGTGTGAGTCCGGTCTAAATGTTTATTCTGCACAAGGTACAGACAAGTCTTGTGGGATCCATGCCTGGTTCATTTTAATAAAGGTTAGCTTGTCCACGTTGCCTGTGGACAAACGGCTGCGCTTGTCTGTGTTAACGCCTCCTGCCGTGCTAAACACACGTTCAGACAATACACTGGCTGCAGGGCAGGCCAGCACCTCCAAGGCATAAATGGCAAGCTCAGGCCATGTGGCCAATTTGGAGACCCAGAAGTTGAATGGGGCAGACCCATCAGTCAGTACGTGTAGGCGTGTGCACACATACTCTTGCACCATGTTGCTGAAATGCTGCCTCCTGCTAAGACGTTGTCTATCGGCTGGTGGTGCTGTTTGTTGTGGCGGGCTGCTGACAAAGCTTTGCCACATTTCGGCCATGCTAACCCTGCCTTCTGAGGTGCTGGCGGTGGCACAGCTGCGTTGGTGGCCTCTTCCTCCTCCTCCGCCTTCTGCTTCCGCTGAGCTGTCATTTGGGAATGCCCTCAGCAGCGCCTCTACCAGGGTGCGCTTGTAGTCGTGCATCTTCCTCTCACGCTCCAGTGAGGGAATTAAGGACGGCACATTGTCCTTATAATGGGGATCCAGCAGGGTGGCCACCCAGTAAATCAGAAGTTACAATGTGGGCAACTCGGCTGTCGTTGCACAGGCACTGCAGCATGTAGTTGGCCATGTGTGCCAGGCTTTTGCTAACAATCGTGATTGAACACATAGATACCCATCAGGGGGACACACTGGGCTGTAGTTTAAATAAGGTAGTTTTATTTGTATAAAGTATAGCATACACAAAATTGGTGAGCAACAACAACAATCACTGTGAACACAAAAATCTAAAAATTGGCAACTTTGTCAATATTACAAAAGGAGGACCAAACTAGCCAGCTGACAAGCACATACATCCACCAACAGCTATTCATGCATACACACTGACCGAATGAGTTGTAGGCCACTAGAACATAAATCATGGGCAATGATATCACTATAATGTGAGGAGTATCTGCACATAATAGGCCTGTGGATACTGTGGGAAGTGCTCAGGTGAAGTGACAGCCTGAAAGGATAAGGGACTAGGAACCCAATTCCACTCTGATATGAGAGTGCCGCTGCTGCCAGATAGTATTGATGGAGGGAGTCTCGTAAGTGGAGCAATTTGCTCAGCTGGCTGCGGCCAGTAATCAGGGTAGGGGTGGAACAAGGACCTCCGGTCCTTGAGTACAGTAAGCACACCGGTACGGACAGTAAGGGGCAGAAAGTCTGAGTGTGTGCAGACAGATTACAGTCTGCTGGAGTCAGTGTGCTGAGTACTTAGCTGACTGTGGAAGGCAGGTAGATCAGCATGAGGACTAGTGATCGTGGGGGGGGGGGGAGTGGAACAAGCTCACCCGTCCTAGTCATGCACTGCAGTCCTTGCCGAGGATATCATCCGTGCAGGTTAGGGGTGACGGCCCTCTCCAGGCGGCCCCACGTGGAGTAAACGCTGCCGGCCTTCACAGAGTTGGAGTCCGAGCGGACTGGAGGAAAGGAGGAGTGGTTATCCCGCGGTCATGTGACCGCTCAGAGCTGTCCTGAATCGCTTCCTAGAAACACAGGGGTGGTGGGTGCTGGCGGCTGTGGGTCCCCCACTGAGTGGATGACCAGAACTGACGCGTTTCGTCCACTACACGTGGACTTTGTCAAAGCTGGGGCATATGGGGACGACTGGAAGTATTTATGGAGAGTCAATTGTTTAATGAGCATGTAATATTGCGATCCACCACCGGAGGTCACCCTTTACAAATGCATATGCCCAACCAGTCATTCAAAACAAAGGGGAAATTGAAAAATAGAAAATAAAAAACACCAAATAACAAAAGAACGCCAGTTGATATTCCTGAACAGTTTATCTCAATGGCCATAACCAAAAATAAGGTTGGACAGATCTCTATGGGACATCATATTTACATGAGTGTCATATTTTGGAGGCACAGGAGTGATTGCTGCCACTCTAGTCCACAGGCAGAGACACCCAGGTTACTGTGCACCCCGATACGTCTGTGTCGAATCTCGTCATAGTTGCGGGGAGAGGGAGGGGGGAGGGAAAGGGGGGAAAACAGGGGGGGAGAAAAGGAGAAAGGGAGTTGACACACTTAGTCTTCAAGGAAAACCGAAAGATTACACTCAGTGTTTAGTCCCCTCGGGACTGTGTGCCAGGCTGCCCAGAGGCAAAGACCTCTAGGACTATTTTACAGATCCGGACTTTTAGGCACAAAAATGGCTGTAAAATAGTCCTGGAAAGTCCTAGAGGTTTGCAAAAGGAAGGAAATGGGGGTAAGGGTGGGACAAGTGCCCTACAAAGAAATGGGGACAGGGAAATAACTAAAAGCATTTTTAAAAAAATAAAAACATAAAAAAAAGCAAAAATGGAGGTGGATGTGGACCATCTTCAAACTGGGTCTGAAAAGTATTAATTAATGGTAGAAGCCATATAACTGTTCTAAAATCATCTTCAAACTGTGTCAAAAAAGTATAAATAAGCCGGGAGAACCCATATCACTGTTCTGCAAACATCTGGAAACTGTGTGTGTCACTTTAAATGAAACCAGGAATAACTGAGCTACGGTTCTGCAAACATCTGGAAAGTCTGTGTGTCACTTTAAATGAAACTGGGAATAACTGAACTACTGTTCGGCAAACTTCTGGAAAGTATGTGTAACACTTTAACAAAAACCGGGGCGAACCCATATCACTGTTCTGCAAAACATCTGGAAAGTGTGTGTGAAACTACAGCATAGAGAAGAACAGGGATATGGTTTCGCTCTGCTATAGGTTCACAAACTGAAACTATAGCAGAGCGAAACCATATCCCTGTTCTTCTCTATGCTGTAGTTTCACACACTTGCCAGATGTTTGCAGAACAGTGATATGGGTTCGCCCTGGTTTTTGTTAAAGTGTTACACAGACTTTCCAGATGTTTGCAGAACAGTAGTTCAGTTATTCCTGGTTTCATTTAAAGTGACACACAGACTTTCCAGATGTTTGCAGAACAGTAGTTCAGTTATTCCCGGTTTCATTTAAAGTGACACACAGTTTCCAGATGTTTGCAGAACAGTGATATGGGTTCTCCCAGCTTATGTATACTTTTTTAGCACAGTTTGAAGATGATTTTAGAACAGTTATATGGCTTCTACCGTTAATTAATACTTTTCAGACCCAGTTTGAAGATGGTCCACATCCACCTCCATTTTTGATTTTTTTATGTTTTTATTTTTTAAAAAATGCTTTTAGTTATTTCCCTGTCCCCATTTCTTTGCAGGGCACTTGTCCCACCCTTACCCCCATTTCCTTCCTTTTGCAGACCTCTAGGACTTTCCAGGGCTTTCTTACAGCCATTTTTGTGACTAAAAGTTTGGGTCCCCATTGATTTCAATGGGGTTCGGGGTCCGGGACAAAGTTCGGGTTCTGTACGGACCCGAACCCGGACTTTGTCCCGAAGTTCGGCCGAACCAGCAGAACCCGGACTTCTAGAAGTTCGCTCAACTCTACTCATTATGCCTCCTAGAATATATACGTTGGGGTGTTTACTTTCCAAAATGGGGTCATTTTTTGGGCGTTTCCATTGCCCTGGTGCTCCAGGACCTTCAAAAGTGCAAGAGGTAGTCAGGAAATTATACGTGTAATTTATGTCCTTAGAACGCCTGATGGTGCTCCCTGCATATTGGGCCTCTGTATGCGGCCAGGCTGTGTAAAAGTGTCACTCTTGTGGTATCGCCATACTCGGGACGAGTAGCAGAATATATTTTAGGGTAACATTTTTGCTGGGTACATGCTGTGTGTTAGAAATATTGTATAAATGGACAACCTTGTGTAAAAAAAAAAAAAAAATGCGTTTTCATTTTCTTTCCACATTTTCCAAAAACTTGTGGAAAAAATGAACCGTTCAAAAGACTCATTATGCCTCATAGAATATACTTTGGGGTGTTTACTTTCCAAAATGGGGTCATTTTTGGGCGTTTCCATTGCCCTGGTGCTCCAGGACCTTCAAAAGTGCAAGAGTTAGTCAGGAAATTATATGTGTAATTTATGTCCTTAGAACGCCTGATGGCGCTCCCTGCATGTTAGGCCTCTGTATGTGGCCAGGCTGTGTAAAAGTCTCACACATGTGGTATCACCATACTCGGGAGGAGTAGCAGAATGTGTTTTGGGGTGTAATTGGTGGTATGCATATGCATATGCTGGGTGTGAGAAATAACCTGTTAATATGACAATTTTGTGAAAAAAAAAAAAATGAAAAAAAAAAATCTTCATTTTGCAAAGAATTGTGGGAAAAAATGACAACTTCAAAAAACTTGCCATGCCTCTTACTAAATACATTGGACTGTCTACTTTCCAAAAAGGGGTCATTTGGGGGGTATTTGTACTTTTCTGTCTTGTTAGAGCTTCAAGAAATGAGATAGGCCGTCAGTGTATCAGGTGTGATCAATATTCAGTGATTGGCACCATAGCTTGTAGACTCTATAACTTTCACAAAGACCAAATAATATACACTAATTTGGGTTATTTTTACCAAAGATATATAGCAGTATAAATTTTGGCCAAAATTTATGAAGAAAAGTTGCTAATTTGCAAAATGTTATAACAGAAATAAAGAAAAATGAATTTTTTACGAAATTTTCAGTATTTTTCCATTTATTGCTCAAAAAATAAACACCCCAATGGTGATTAAATACCACCAAAAGAAAGCTCTGTGTGAAAAAAAGGACAAAAATTTCATATGGGTACAGTATAGTATGACTGAGTAATTGTCATTCAAAATGTGAGAGCACTGAAAGCTGAAAAGTGGTCTGGTTAGGAAGGGGGTTTAAGTGCCCAGTGGTCAAGTGGTTAATGTGAACATATCATTATAGGAAGACCTGGTGCCATGGTTTGGCATGTGGTGGACCGGGTTGATACATTTCTGAGAGGGGCTGGGTTTTACCCAGCTGTCTTAGTCCATGTTGGAGCCAATGACAGAATACATGGAAGGTGGAGGCTTCTTAAGAATCAATTTAAAGCATTAGGTGATATTCTCTGACAAATAGTCTGTCCCATGTGTAACACAGGAAAGACAAGGGGAGCTTAGAGAACTGAATGCATGGCTAAAAACCTGGTGTAAGAGGGTAGGATTTGGGTTTTAGAGCCATGGGCTGACTTTTCATTGGGGTATAACCTGTATGCTAAATATGGATTGCACCTAAATGTAAGGGGGTCTGCTGTGCTGGGGAAGAGGATTATGGGAAGGCTGGAGGAAAATTTAAACTAGGATTGAGAGGAGAAGGTGAATTAGATTATAATGGGGCAGGCAGGTTAGACAGGGGTCAGTCTGTAATGGTGGGCGACAATGGGGAAGCTGGGGGGTCTATGGCAGATGGTAAGAAGGTTTGCATGTTACAGCCATTGGAAATGGTACGGTTTTAAAAAAATATGAAAAATGTGACAATCAAAGTGTTTGTTCACCAATTGCAGAAGTCTGCCATGCAAAATAGGTGAGTTGGAAGCTTTGGTGCATGAAGAGAACTGTTTTAATTGGTATTGCTGAATTTTGGCTTCATTCTTCACATGAGTGGGTTATTAATATTAATGGCAATGCTCTCTTTCCGAGAGACAAGGTAAAACAAAAAAGGTTGTGGTGTCTGTATGTGAGTGGTGATCTCAAAGCGAGTGTGAAAGAGGACCTAGTTGAGTAGAGAGTTTGATGGGGCTGAAGCATTATGGGTGGAACTGCATATGGATGTGCATACTACAAAGTTAATAATTGGAGTTTGTTATATAGGCCACCCAGTGTTCATGAGGGCGTGGAGACTCAGCTCATTGCACGAACATAAAGGAAGTATGTTAGTTATGTAAAAAAGGGTCAAAGTCTTTACCAAGTAACTAAAGACCTGTTAGTTTAACTTCTATAGCGGGGAAGATGTAATAAAATAATAAAAGACTGCATAGATGAGTTTTTGCTAGAAAGATAGACAGCATGGATTTTAGAAAGACAGAAGTTGTCAAACAAATCGGATTTATTTTGATGAGGAGGTAAGTTAAGACTTTGACAAAGGAGTGGCTGAGCAAATAGTATACTTGGATTTTGCAAAAGCATTTGACAAAGTACCACACACATGGCTAATGTGTAAGGTAAAGTCTACATGGTTGGAAAAATCAGTTTGTAAACTGATAATACCATATTCAGAGGGTAGTGGCCAATGGATTATACTCTGAATGGTCTAAGGTTATTAAAGGTGTATCCCAAGGTTCAGTGTTGAGAACTTTACATTTTAATATATTTATTAATGGTATAGAGTCTGGGATCAAAATTACCATTTCAGTCTTTGCAGATGGAACCAAAATATGCAGCCTTACAGGGTGTCTCCAACTTTCAAGCTGACCCCAGTGCACTGTTTATTTGGGCAACTATGTGGCAAATAAGGTTCAATGTTGATAGATGTAAAATTATGCACTTGGGGCTAAAATATGCCCACATCACACATACTAGGGGGAGTACAACTGGCGGAATCAATGGTGGAGAAGAATCTGGGTGTTCTGGCAAATCATAAGCTTAATAATGCAATGTCAAGATGAAGTTTCCAAAGCAAGCAAAATCTTTCTATAAAGACAACACACACATTTTAGTAAATCCTCATATAAATGCCTGAAAGTTACACAGGATAATAAACATAACTGAAATGATTATGTTCCTACCATATGGCTGCAATTGTGGTCTCTAATCCCCTATTCATTCCTTATTTGCTGTATACTACTATTGATGGGAGGAGTTTTGCAGAGCTAGTATGTAATTTCCTTTCAGTGAACTAGCTTCTGTATCTCCCATAAGAAACTACATTTTCCAGATTCCTCCTGCCTTCTATCATGCTCAGTCTATTTTACATAACAGACATCCATCTGCCAACCAATAGCTAGGCGTGTGCTATTTAAAACAGTACAAGTCAGTACAGGCTAGTTTTTACACAGATTTTTCTATTAATCTGTGTGCTTCTCTCTGCTTGTTCTCCTCTGGTAATTGGTAAACTGACAGAAGAAAAGACATACTAGGATCAGCCTGTATAGACAGAGCAGTGGGCGGACAAAGGCAGGTCATAGGTGGGAGTGGGTGGGGTTTCACAGGCTCATCATGGGTGGAGCCTCATCAGGACTTCTGAGTACAATGAAATGCTTGAACTTTCTGTGTACTACAAGAGCACCTCCCCCAGTGATGCTAGGACGGCTCTTCAGAGAGACAGCATGCAAAAGGGGACAACAGGCAATTAGAGAAACAGAAAGTAACGTTGTCTCCTCATTAAAGGAAGTGAACATGAGAGCAGGGGACAAGGTAGATATCTCACAATCCTTACTGCTTTTTGCAAAACAATCAGTGAGATGTTTAACAGACTGTATAGGTACATAACATTGATTTTTTTCATTTTGACCTTAGTTCTTCTGTAAATCATCAGTAACACCTGATCTAAAATATTCAGTTCAGTTTTGGGAACCAGTTCTCAAAAGGGATACTTAGGACCAAGTCATGCACTACATAAACAAAACCCTTAAACATTCTATCCCAAAGGATCTAATGTTATGTCTATTTAGTCACCAGGCTCCATCACCCACAGACACCCCCCCCCCGACCCCCCCCCCCCCCACAGACACCCACTACCTCGGACCACTGATTTATCTGTATTGTAATC
>BLSH010546469.1:28359-39721 GCA_018402905.1 Glandirana rugosa
CCCCCCCTTGACATTCCACGAACCCCCTACTCTTATTGCCTAACCAGGGAATACTCCGATTACCTACCAGCATGCCCAAATTTCCTGGGCTATTTTTATTTCAAAATATAACTCTTAATGATCCTTTCGATGCCCCTCAGGGCATGCCCCACGAGTTTGAGATCACGCTGGCCCTCCCGCCTTACCCCCGTCCTTTCCCCCAATGGGCGCTTTTTAAGCCCTATGGGTCACACTGATCCTAGAAAACCAGATTTATATCTTTTCAATGCAACTGCCATATATCACCACCTTTGCGGAGACATGGTCCTAATATCTCTCTTTTTTAACTAAATTCACCTCTACAAAACCTTTGGCTTTACTGATGGACTTTCATTGTCTACTTTTTCGCCTTGTTTAATCAAGGCCCTGGATGTATTGTATTTTGTGATATACTACATTTTTCTTTTGTCTGTATGTGCTTTTATGCCCTGTACAATGTAAAAACCAATAAATATATTTTCAAAAAAAAAAAAAAAAAAAAAAAGGGATACTTGATTGCCTCTTGGGGGATTAAAATACTTCCCCCCCCCTGCTGGAGAAAATTGAATCATGTTTTCTATTTTTTTTTGGGGGGGGGGGTTGCCTACCTCTGGATCAACTGTGGGTATAGGATTGTGTATATAAAGGTGTTTGATTTGTGTGTGTTTTTTCAACCAGGTTAACTATGTAATTTTGAAAATAGGGGGTTGAGCAGCTACACGGCAGATGAGGTTCAATGCTGAGAAATATAAAGTTATGCGCTTGAGTTCCAAAAATACACATGCAAAACATATTAGGAGGGGCTCCCCTTGAGAATCAATGATGGAAAAGGATCTGGGAGTGTTTGTAGATTACAGACTTCACAATAGCATACACTGCCAAGCCATAGCTAACAAAAGCTATCAACATATTATTATAAAGGGCATACATTCCAGAGATAAATCAATAATTCTACTCCTTTACAAGACACTGGTTTGGCCTCATCTTGAATATACAATTCAGTTTAACCACTAATCCTCAAGAAAGATGTTGAAATACAACAGTTCAGAAAAGGGCAATAAAACTAAATAAGGAAGATGGAGGACCTCAACTATTAGGATTGAATACATAGATTAGTGTTATTCACTCTTGAGAAGTGCAAAACCGTTGTATTTATCAAAGATGACTCTAGTAGCCGTAATACACTTTACATTAAGGTCCCTGAGGAGGAAAAGTGGGCACTTGCCCCAGGAAGTTGTACTAGCTGAGAAAGTTGACAACTTCAAAAAACTTTTAGATGGCATCAAATACCTAGGCATAATTCTCACAAAACATCTGGGAAACATATTTTGGGAAAACTTTCTCCCATTTAAACAGAAATTCACCTAATCCTTAACACACCTCAGTAAGTTTGAATTCTCCTGGGCTGGCCGTCTCGCAGCGTTTAAAATGGTTACCCTCCCCCAGCTGCTATATCTCTTCCGCACTCTTCCCGTGCCAATCCCTAAATCGTATCTTAACAACCTTCAAACAGAGCTACATAGATTTATATGGGCGGGGAAAAAACCCAGAGTATCTAAGAATAAACTAATTAAACACAGAGCAGTGGGAGGTTCAGATCTGGTAGACTTGACAGACTTCTACACAGCCAATTTACTAGCCCAAATGAGAGAATGGTTTCTACCTCATCCCTCAACGAGATAGGGAGAGATAGAGAGAACCTACATACTAGGTAACAACCTAAAAAAATGGCTTTGCTCACTACAACCAAAACCTAAAATCACTAAAACTTTACCCTTAACCTTCAGGGTCACAATCAAGGCATGGCTTAGCTTTAAAAATACCAAATGGAAGGACACCCCATTGGGGAAAATAGATATTCCCCTAGCTGTGCTTAAACAGCTCATCCCAACGCTCTCATTACAAGGATGGAAGGCACATAACACCCTAAGCCTAAACGCCATCACAATTGGAGGTCGGCTAAAACCACTTTCTGCCCTACAATCAGAACTCAAGCTGACAAGGAGAAATCAATTACAATATTTGCAAATCAACCACTGTTTAAAATCCAACCCACATATCTTCACCCCCATACCTATAGAGGCCATCGTACACTACTCACCCTGCTCTTTGGGTAGAAGAGGCATCTCTATCTTAAGAGAAGCCCCACTTCTGTCATTCTAGCACACTTGTGAAATGGGAACAGGATCTAGGGATTTCGTACTCACCCAAAAAATGGCGCCAGGCAATCAGTCCCACATATGAAGCAACCAAAAGCTCGGCCTTATGGGAGCTCATGCAAAGCATAACGCAAAGGAGATATCTAACCCCTGACATATTTGCAAAATTTGACACAAACACGCAGTCAACATGCTGGAGAAACTGTGGAAGAATAGGAACCTTAATACACATCCTATGGGAATGTTGCAAAAGGTCATAAATATTGGCAACATATCTTTAAACTCATAACAGTGGTCACAGGGATTAGGATAGCACCAAATCCAGACATAGCACTGCTCAATCTTAATATAGACACCAACCCAAAAGACCATAGAAAAGTAATTATCCATTTGCTACTCGCCGCTAGGAAAAATATAACTAAATTATGGAAAGAAGAACACCCTCCTACCCTGCTTAACGTAATAGACACAGTCCAAACGCATTATACATATGAAACTACCCTAGCCAAAGACTTACAAACACGTAATAAACTGGAACATATGTGGTTCTCTTGGTCAAAATGGTATAAAATACACAGTCAAATGTGATAAATACCTACAACTCACATGCAGGTTCTCACATTTCCCTCCTACCCCTCCTTCCACATCCCCCTCTATAATAAGACCCTCACCTCACCAACGATGCAAGATGCTTAATCCTCTATCTCCCAGAACTTAGCTTCAAGATTCTTAACCATAGCAGGCCGTACTAGGCCACTGATAAAACACTCAGACAACTCTGGAGGTCCAGTGGGACTGGTCCCCAGATAAATAAATCTCAGGGATCCCCCAGCAATGAATAAGATACACAGGTCAATCTAGCAAGGAAGGCTTGGCCCCACTCTCCCCGCCTCAGCTTGTACCCATTTGGGGAGACGGCCAGAGTGGGTCATCACCTATATAGATGGGTTAAAAAAGTTTAATAATCCTAACATCCCCTGAAGTTATACCATCCATAATTGTTTAACCTCCCTGGCGGTATGATTATTTCAGATTTTTGGTGCTGAAAGCGGTACAATTATTTTGCATGAAAATTTGGCGTTTTATATTGTAGGCCTATAATTCTTAGCAATAACTCACTTAAATCTGTCCAAACAAGAGTCTAGTAGACATCCCTGGTATGATAAAGTTTGAAACATGAAATCATAAATTATAATATAATAAATAACTAAAAATAATTATCAAAAATAATATTATAATCGTAATAAAATGTATTCAATAATGTAATCAAACCAAAATACTGAAATGTGCTCATTTGCAGAATTGTCGCTGTCGTCACTTTCAGTTTCTGATGATAAATTTCCCCAAAAATCAGTATCACTCAATTCTGCAAATGATTCTTATTTACTATCGCTGTTTTCTAGCTGATCAAAAACCACTTTTGACGCAAAGTGACACTTTTTGGTTGCTATGGACATTCTCATGTTTCCAGGCAGAAAGAATGACATTATATAAAAGTGCATGCAGGGCTCTGGGCAAACCACTAGGGACAAAGGGGATGTGAAATGTTTTCATACAGTAATGTAATCTATAAGATTACAGTGTACTGTATGTGTTTCACTTTTTGAATTTCCCGCCGGTCTCCGTCCCCGTGCGACGCAACGCTCGCAGGGAACGGAGCCCGGCACACAGGAGTCATCTGGCGGCGGACACAGCCCGCAGACACTGCGGGGGACATCGCTGGATCCAGGGGACAAGGTAAGTAACATTGCCTGGATCCAGCGATGCAATCCCGAGTGTGGCTCGGGGTTACCGTTCTTGGTACTGAAAATCCACCCCGAGCCACACTCGGGAACACCGCCAGGGAGGGTAAGGTATGAATCTTGAATCATAGGTTAAATATGTGACACAGGTATAGCACATATTGGATTATGCGGATACCTCAGGTTGTACATGTTATGTATGTTGTGTGGGCATAACTCGTTATTAAGTACATGCACTGGAAATGTATAGGATAAAAGAGCAAATACAAAACATGTATGTCCTGTAATATGTAACATTTTTCCGCTTCTGCCACAAAAATGTCTTAAATTGCATGTACTGTTGTTAATTTACTTTCATTGTGTGAAAATTAATAAAAAAAACTTTTAGATGACTTCCTCAGCAAGCAGAATATGCAGGTCTATAGGTACTGTTAGAGAATAACAATTATGCACACTCGCACTTAGGTTGAACTGGATGAACCTATGTCTTTTTCAATCTGATAAACTATGTAATTACGTCAATGACAATCGGAAGCAGTCTGACACAGTCCACTCGACAATATATTGATAAATCATATGCTTGATGAAAGCCAAAGGTCAAATATAGATCCAGATCAGTTGAAACAATCATGAATAAACAAAAGGAGCAGGTTGTAGCTGTACATTTGCCAAGAACAGACTGGCATGAAAGGTAAGTGATTTCTCAAGAAGGTGACAAGTAAGAAGAGTTACAAACATAGGCGTGCGCACTGGGTGTGATCGGTGTGCCCAGACCATAGCTGCATGCCAGCTGTCTCCTGAGATCTGCCTTCTGGGCTGCTGTGAAATGCTGCATCCAAGAGACCGGGTATGCAGCCTGTGAAACAGTTTTACATTGAGCAGATTGTGAGGCTTGCCAGAGTGGCTTGGTGTGTGACATTTTCCTGTACTGTAACTGCTTGCAAGGAGAGAGATCACCTGTCAAAAGTCAACGGTGATGTCGGGGGTGGGCAGGACCAAGCAAACTATCAAACACCATCCAATGGGATGGGGTCTGGGCGGGCCGCTATGTGTATTTGGCTCCGCCCCATTTCTTAAGCAGCCCAATCAGTGACTGGTGTTTGATAGTTGCTCAGTCCTGCCCATCCCCGACATCACCACTCACTTTTGGCAGGTGATTTCTCTCCCTGCAAGCAGTTACAATTCATGTTTCACATACTGAGCGGCTCTTGCAATCCTCACAATCTACTCAATGTGAAACGCCCTCTCTCCTCTGTCAGTGTCTATCAGTACCCCCTATCAGTGCCTATCAGTCCCCCTATCAGTGCCAATCAGTGCCACCTGTCAGTGCCCATAAGTGCTGCATATCAATGCACATCACTACTCCCTATGAGTGCCAATCAGTGCCATCTATCAGTGTCCATCAGTGCTGCCTATCAGTGCCAACCAATGCCATCTATCAGTGTCAATCAGTGTTGCCAATCAGTGCTGCCTATCACTGCCAATCAATTCCCACCAGTGCCACCCAGTGCTACCAATCAGTGCCACCTGTCAGTGGTCATCAGTGTTGCATATCAGTGCCAATCAATGGCCATCGGTGATGCTTATCAGTGCCACCAATCAGTGCCCATCAGTGCTAATCAGTGCGGCCTATCAGTGCCAATCAGTGCCACCAGTGTCTATCAGTGCCCATCAGTGCTGCCAATCAGTACTGCCAACCAGGCCATGGACCTTGCTTTCTGTACTGGTGCGCAGTCATGTTGGAACAGGAAGGGTCCATCGCAAAACTGTTCCCACAAGGTTGGGAGTATGAAATTGTCCAAAATGTCTTGAAAAACAACCGTATACCATAATCCCCACTCCACCAAATGATTTGGACCAGTGCACAAAGCAAGGTCCATAAAGACATGGATGAGCGAGTTTGGGGTGGAGGAATTTGACTGGCCTGCACAGAGTCCTGACCTAAACCTGATAGAACATGTTTGGGATGAATTAGAGCCGAGACTGCGAGCCAGGCCTTCTCATCCAACATCTGTGCCTGACCTCACAAATGTGCTTCTGGAAGAATGGTTAAACATTCCCATAGACACACTCCTAAACCTTGCGAACAGCCTTCCCAGAAGAGTTGAAGCTGCAAAGGGTGGCCTAACTCAATATTTAACCCTACAGACTAAGACTGGGATGCCATTAAAGTTCATGTGTGTTTAACCACTTCCCAACCGCCTGCCCTGTTTTCACAGCGGCAGTCAGGCTGCTGTGTGCGAATTGCAGTAAATAGACAGCGATCGTGTGCACAGCTAGGGGGCGCGCGCACGCGCACCCTCCAGTGCGGGCGCGGTGGTCCCATTCATTGCCGGACCGTTCAGTCAACAGGAATAGACCAATGGATTTTGATCTATTCCTGTTGATCGGCGAATAGGATTTCTTCCCCTACCTGTGAAATGTAAACACAGGTAGGGGAAGTGATGTCATCTCCCCTCTCTGCTTTCTTTTTACACCAGTACACATAGGCACATTTAACCCTTTGATCGCCCCCTGATCGCCCCCCAGTTAACCCCTTCACTCCCTATCACCCCCTGTCACAGTGTCATATAGTGTAGCGATCAGATTTTTACCGATCGCTGTACTTGTGACCCTTGTGACACTAAATCAGTGTTAGGGTAGGTTACTAGCAGGCCTAGTTAGCTGTAAATAACCCCCCCCCTTGCCCCCCCAATAAAGGTTTTAATCCCTGGATTGCCCCGTCACCTGTGATCACCGTATAAGTGTCACGGGTGACACTAGCTAGCTAGTTTCTTCCCCATCAGATTACCCACCGTATATTATTTTATATACCTTTTATGAGCCCAGTTAGGTTTTAGCCAGCGTTAGGGTCAGCATAAATACCAGGCAGGGCCAGTTAGCGAGCTACTCTGACACGCACACACACACACACACACATTAGGTAGGTGTTAGATATTATTGTAATATCTGATCAGATCAATATCTGCAATCTGATCAGATCTATATTAGCGTCCCCCTTAGATTTAGTGTTCTAAAAAATGCAGCGTTAGCGGGATCAGCCCAGATAACTGCTAACACCTGCATTTAGCCTCTCTGCCCAGGCCAGCCCTCCCAAGTGCAGGATCAATGGATCTCTGACACTTACCACTCACAGAACACATATCTGCAGCCTTCGCAGAGATCACGTCCGATCCCTGCGAATTCTGACAATGAATTTGGTAGCGACTTGACACAGGCTCTGACAACCAGGTGCACTTTTTTGCCTGTGAGTCTCACTTGTGTACCTATAAATTTAGAGGCCATGTCTAATCCGAGGTACACTGGTGAAGAGGCCTATGCGATTGTGAGTATGACAGATGGGGAAGCCTCACTGTCAGATTCAGACTCACCAATCAAGTTGATATTCAACAGAGGCTCCATTACAGATAGTTCTGACGATTGGGTGATCCCTGCTAAGGTCAGGCGTACCAGATCCCGTTTAGCTGTCGCTGAGGTGCGTGAACCGCAGGGCTCTCGTATGGAGCAGAGAGCCAATACTAGCGCTGCTACCCCTTCTGGTGACCTGGCAAGCACCAGCGGCCTAGTACATCCTGGTCATACAACCAGCACTGCAGTAACACTTGGTGACGTGGCGAGTCCCATAAGTGCAGTACAAGCTGGTGTGGCTAGCACGAGTAATGCCCTGCAGCCACAAAGAAGATAAACACAGGCCCGCAGAGCCCATAGTACCCTTTCTGACGCGCTTGCAAACCCTGATTGGCAACCCACCACTGATGCAGCGCCCGTACTTTCCCCATTCACTGCCCAACCCGGAATCCAGTTGATTTTAGGGCCATTGATTTTTTTTCGCTGTATTTCACTGAAGATCTCTATAGATCTTTTGTGGACCAAAGCAATTTATACGCTGGTCAATACATCGCCGCTAATCCCCATTTGTCCCTTGCCAGAAATTGGAAACCAATTACGGTTTCCAAATTTAAGACCTTTTTGGGCCTCACCCTCAACATGGGCATACATCACAATTCAGGTAGATGGTTATATTGGTCCAATGACTCAATTCATCACATGTATGCCTACTCTGCTTCCATGGCCAGGACACGATACGAGCAGATTCTGCGGTTCATGCACTTCAGTGACAATCGACTCGATCATCCATATGGAGACCCTGAATTTGACCGGCTCTACAAAATTTGGTCCCTCATAAACCACTTCAACCAGACGTTCGCAGCACATTTTATTCCCAACCATGTTGTGTGCGTGGACGAGTCCCTGATTAAATTTGCAGGCCGTCTTGTTTTCAAACAGTATGTCCCCAACAAGCGTGCCAGATACGGAGTCAAGTTGTATAAGCTCTGTGACAGGGCCACAGGCTATACATGTAGTTTTATGGTTTATGAGGGCCTAGATAGCCACATAGAGCCGGAAGGATGCCCAGACTACATGGGGAGTGCTGGCAAAATTGTGTGGAGCTTGGTGTCACCCTTATTCGGAAAGGGGTACCATTTGTACGTGGACAATTACTACACAAGCGTGCCACTTTTTAGTTACTTGTTCAACAAATTGGCGCATGTGGCACCGTGCGACCTAATCACCGGGGCTTCCCCCAACGGCTGGTAGATTCCCGACTTAGTCGGGGGGAGAGAGCTTGCTTGAGATGTGGTAATTTGCTCACGATGAAGTGGAGGGATATAAAGGATGTTTTCATTCTTTCCTCCCTTCATGCAGACACGGCTGTCCAAATTAGAAGGGCGACTGGTGTTGTGGAGAAACCCCTCTGTGTCCACCAATATAACCTTAATATGGGAGGGGTGGATCTCAATGACCAGTTATTGGCGCCCTACTTAATTGCCCGTAAATCCAGATGCTGGTACAAAAAAGTGTCTATTTACTTCTTTTAATTGGCACTGCTGAACGCTTTTGTGCTATACAAAGTGTCAGGACGGACTGGACCTCTCCTGCAATTCCAGGAAGAGATCATCAGAGCCCTTCTGTATCCAGATGGCTCTGCACCCCAAGTTCCCAATCCACATGCAGTGAGCCAGCTGCATGGACGGCATTATCCACATGCCATCCCTGGTACCCCTACCCAATGATACCCCCAAAAAAGATGTCGGGTCTGCTGACGACGCGGATACGGCGTGACACCCAATATTATTACTCCACCTGTTTGGGCCAGCCTGGTCTCTGCATCGGTGACTGTTTCGAGTGCTACCGTTCATTAGTTGAGTATTAGTGTAGGGAACAGCACTACATAGAAATAGGACACACTTTCACAGGGTCTCCAAAGATGTCACCGCATTTTTGGAGACCCTAACCTTTACTGTTTATTGTTCATTGTTATAAAAAAAAAAAAAAAAAACGTACCAAGAAAATAAAAATTAAAAAAAAAAAGTTATAAAAACCAAAAAAATAAAAACCAAAAACAGTTGTACATTTGTTTTTCCATCTCCATTTTCTCTCTATTCTCTTTCTATTGCTCTCTCTATTGTTGTTTATGCATATCTGTAATGTTTTGTTGCGGTTTATTATAGTGGGTTTTTTTTTTGCAGGTATGCAATGTTTTTATGTAACATGTAATTATTTTTTTATTCTTAGCAGGAATATTATTTTTTATGTGTTACTGTTTTTATTAATCTTTATTTAATTTTCAGGTACACCAGCTGCAGAGCTGATTTATTTAGGGTGACAGCAATAGCGTTTGCTCCCACCATATATAAAGCAGCGACTCCAGCGCTGTTGGTGGTGATTTCACCACCACAGTTAAAAAAAGAGCAAATATACTAGAGCATAGGGGCAATGGGTGGAAATTGGGGCGTATTGCCCCTATGCTCCTGTATATTTTTTTTTAAAAGTGGCTATGCCCACCATTAGAAGTGGGAGGATGAAGGGAGGTTTTCTAATGGTGGGCATACCCACCGATTGATTCTTTTTTTCATGAAAAAAAGAACATTACAATATATGCCCAACAAGGACCAGCGACATACTAGTATGCTGCTGGTCTTCTCAGGCTGTCCTGTCCCACCGGGGAAAGTGAGAATGCAGCTGGTGGTTCCGCCAGCTTACCATAGAGCTGATTGAAAACTAGAATGGCTCCAATCATCTCCATGGCCTAAGAAACAGGAGGCTACGAGCATTTTGTGACTTCAGTTTCGCCAGATATAAACAGCGCCATTGGGAAATTGGGGAAGCATCTTATCAAACCGATTTTTGGTGTGGTCAGATGCTTTAAGGGCTGGGGAAAGATCTAGAGTTTAGTAGACCCCAAAATTAAAAAAAAAATTATATGCGACAATACCTATTTTTATCATAGGGGATATATAAAATCCCTGTGATAAAAA
Organism: Glandirana rugosa; assembly: GCA_018402905.1. Taxonomy (NCBI): domain Eukaryota; kingdom Metazoa; phylum Chordata; class Amphibia; order Anura; family Ranidae; genus Glandirana; species Glandirana rugosa. The sequence goes on from BLSH010546469.1 coordinate 38,599, forward strand.
TAAAAATGATAAAAAAAAGAAAAAAAGATGAAAAGGGACAGTGTAAAAATAAAACAAAAAGCAAAATGAATTTAAAAAAAAAATGTGCGCAAAGGTGGACGCAAGCGTCAGTTTCATGTCGTATGTAAACAACAATTTCACCATGCATGTGATCACCGCGAACGTCAGATTGAGGGCAGTAATTCTAGCAGTAGACCTCCTCTGCAGATCTAAAGTGGCTACCTGTAAAGGCTTTTAAAAATGTATATAGTTTGTCGCCGCTTCGCGGGTGTGCGTCATTTTTAAAGCATGTCCTGTTTGGTGTCTATGCACTCAGCATGAGATCAACTTTTATATTTCACCAAACATTTGGGCAAACTAGTGTGCATTAAAAAAAGTGTTTTTTGTTCCCCAAAAATTACGTTTGAAAAAATTGCTGCGCAAATACTTTGTGAAAAAAAAAAAAGTAAAACCCACTATTTAAATCTGTAGGGCCTCTGCTTTAAAAAATATATAATGTTTGGGGTTCAAAGTCATTTTCTAGCAAAAAAGGATTTTTTCATGTAAATAAAAAGTGTCAGAAAAGACTTGGTGGTTCAAGTGATTAGAAGAGTGGGTGATGTTGGGCATAAAATGCCAGGACAGTTCAAAACCCTCCCAAATGACACCATTTTGGAAAGTAGACACCCCAAGCTATTTTCTGAGAGGCATGTTGAGTCCATGTAATATATTATTTGTTTGTCATAAATGATTGAAAAGTGACAAAAAAAAAAAAAAAATACACAAAGTTGTCACTGAAATTATATATTGCTCACCCATGCCATGGGGTATGTGTGGAATTACACCCCAAAATACATTCTGCTGCTTCTCCTGGGTATGGGGATACCCCATGTGTGAGACTTTGTGAGTCTATCCGTGTACGGGACCCCGAAAACCAATCACCGCCTTCAGGATTTCTAAGGGAAAATTTATGCCTTCATCCCATACTACCTATCCAGGTTTCGGATCCATGAAATGCCCAGATAGCAAAAACAAAAAAAAACAAATTACCAATTTGTATATTCCATGGACTCAACATGCCTCTCAGCAACTAGCTTGGGGTGTCTACTTTCCAAAATGGGGTCATTTGGGGGGGGGGGGGGGG
>BLSH010546469.1:48964-74781 GCA_018402905.1 Glandirana rugosa
GACAGACCTCTAGGCTCCTACTCCACATCCACCCCCCTTCCTGTTATTTTACTTGATTTTAATTTATTTTCCCTATCCCCATTTATTTGTAGGGCACTTGCCCTAGTTTGAAGATGATTTTAGAACAGTTATATGGCTTCTACCGTTAATTAATACTTTTCAGACACAGTTTGAAGATGATCCACATTCACCTCCATTTTTGCTTTTTTTATGTTTTTATTTTTTTAAAAATATTTACAGTTATTTCCCTGTCCCCATTTTTTTGTAGGGCACTTGCCCTACCCTTACCCCCATTTTACTTCCTTTTGCAGCCCTCTGGGGCTTTCCAGGACTTTGTTACAGCCATTTTTGTGCCTAAAAGTTCGGGTCCCCATTGATTTCAATGGGGTTCGTTGTCCGTGCGATCGTTCGGGTTCCGTCCGGACCCGGACCCGGACTTTGTCCCGAAGTTCGGACGGACCAGCAGAACCCGAACTTCCAGGTGTTCGCTCAACTCTAATTATAACCATTAAGGACCGGTGGGTTTATGTGTCCCCCAGGAGCCTCACACTTAAATCACTGGAGTGTCCCCTTCCTGTTGAGGGATGATGACAACTTCTGGTGGATGGTATGGTTAGTTCAGATAGCAGCCAGGCTACAGCTCTATTGGTATCGATGATTGTTCCACCAAGATAAGGTGGATAAAAGGGATGTGTCAGGTGTAGTAGCTCCAACCCTTGCTGAGGAAGTCCTATCTGACGATACGCGTCCAAGGGGAAGAGCCGACTATCCCACATCACGCTCCAGCTGCTTGCTTCTTGATGCGGTTTGTAGCTCTCACGGCTTTACAGTGCTTTTTATCGTAAGCGCATACTTTACTTTTTTAGCAATCATTAAAGTATTTTAGACGGAGAGCACTAGATTGCCCCTTTATTTTACATGATCTATGCTGAATGGTTGGGGAGATTGGATGTCGGAAAGCCACACTGTTGGGGAGAAGGAGACTGGAAGGGAGACTTAACCCAGAGATCATCAGTAACCCCAGGGTGGGTAAAAAGCACTGCTTTATCTATATTGAGGTGAGAGGCTCATTCACCTGGTGGAGGATTAAACCACATGTGTGCTGTGAATATTGTTTGGTCACCACTGGGATTTATTTAAAAGGATTTTTTTCATCTATGGATTGACACTTTGATTTATTTTTTCACGGATTATCGTTTATTGTATGAACACTATTGCACTAATATGTGAAGTTATTTTTTGTTTTTTTTCACCAGTGAATTATTTTTTGGTTATATTTAGTACTAATTTTTCACTGAATATTATTTTCCCTATGAACACTAGAGCACTAATCTGTGAAGGCATGTGAAGTTGTTTTTTTGGTTGTGCGTTTTTCATATTATTGAAAGTGGTCACAATATTGAGAGTTACAGAGTTTGAATACAGGTATCGTGACATTTATTCATGCACAACACAATAATCACCTATATGGAGTTGTAAGCGCTGCACCATTTTTTGATTATTATTGATTTAAGGTAGAACTAGGGTGGTTTCACATTGCAGGTGTCAGCAGCTCAACCTATTGATTTATAATTATATTCTCATTTTTTTAATCTTTAATATATTTTGACACAATTTTTTGATACATATTTGCGCTGATTTTTCTCGTATATTCTGTTAAGGAATTGAGAATGCCAATCAGCAGAGTTCAAACTTCTATCAAGAAGTGTTAAATGGGGGGGGGGGGGTTCTGTGGAAACCAAACCACTGTCAGGTAGACCAACCAAATTTCAGCCACAACTGTCAGGAAAGTTGTTTGGGATGCAAAGAAAAACCCACAAATAATTTCAGGTGAAATACAGGACTCTGAAAACATGTTGTGCGGCTGTTTCAAGATGCACAATGAGAAGGCACTTGAAGAAAGATGGGCTGCATGGTCAAGTCGCCAGAAGAAATCCATTACTATGCAAATGCCACAAAGCAGCCCGCTTGCAATATGCAAAACAGCATAGCTGTATTGCCCCCTTTGACATCAATAACAGCTTGAATTATTTTGTGGCATTTGTGGATGAGGCTCTTTAACTTCTCAGATGGTAAAGCTGCCCATTCCTCTCGGCAAAAAGCCCAGTTGTCGCTGAAATTTTAGTTGGTCCACCTGACTGTGGTTTGGTTTCAATAGAACCCCTCATTTTCCACTTCTTGATTAGACTTTGATCACTTGGATATCATTCCTGTTTTATACCACTCAACTACCTTTTCCCGCAAATACTTTGACAATTCTTTTGCTTTCCCCATGACTCAGAATACAGAAGCATCAGTGCAGCACTGGATGGAATATGCAAGGGTCTGTCAGGAGTCCATAAACTCATTAACCTTTTATACACACACACCAATTACAAGCAAACAGATTACAGGTGAGGATGGTTACCTTTAATAGTCATTAAAACCCTTTTGTGTCAACTTGTGTGCATGTTATCAGGCCAAAATCACCAGGGTATGTAAACTTTTGATCAGGGTCATTCGGGTAGCTTCTATTATCATTATGATTTAAAAAGAGTAAACACAGTTGATTGATAATAACTGGCTTCAGCCAAACACTAGCCACAAGTGAGAGAAATGTTTTTGTGTTATCATTAGAGTTGAGCGAACCCGTGGATGTTCGGGTTCGGTCGAACTTCTGAAAAAAGTCCGGGTTCGGTACCAAACTTGACCTGAACTTTACCCCGAACCCTGATCCCCATTGAATTCAATGGGAACCCAAACTTTTCGGCACAAAAATGACTGTAAAAGAGTCCTGGAAAGTGCTAGAGGGCTGCAAAATGATTTTAGAACAATACTCTGTCCCTTACAGCAACAGTAGGAACCTGACCCTATAGAACTAGGAGTTGATTTTAAAACAATAATCTGTCCCTCTAAGCAGTAGACTCTACCTAGTCCAGTCAGATCGTTCTGTAATGCAGGATAAGATGTTATTAGATCTGCAATCTGTCCCTAAAAGCAGTAGTAGTAGTAATCTCTACCTATCTGCAATCTGTCCCTCACAGCACCGGCAGCATCCTCTTCCTACACTACCCAGAGAGCATGTGACATGCAGCACTAAGTGACTCCAGCTTATAAAGAGGCTGGGTCACATGATGCACTGGCCAATCACAGCCATGCCATTAGTAGGCATGGCTGTGATGGCTTTTAAGGGCAAACCAGTGAAACGCTTGTTGATTGGCTGCCCTGCAGCTATTCAACATGCGTGATCAAATACCCAAACCCAGAACTCGAACCCAAACTTTTTTTCCAATGTCCGGGTTCGGGTCTGGGTCATGGACACCCCAAAGTTTGGTACGAACCTGAACTTTACAGTTCGGGTTCGCTCAACTCTAGTTATCATTGATATTCTCTTAAAAAATGGCCAAGAAATCATAAATGCTGCCAGGGTATGTAAACTTGTGAGCACAACTGTAATATATATACACATATTTATTTATGATCATGGCCACATCGTGGATCACATAAACACGCGACAAGACTTAGACCATAAATAGACCCGAGGTGTGCCCTGGTCATCTGGTTAGCATGCCAAGCGAAGGGGGCATAGCCTATATAAGTAATGGAGATTATGCAGAAGAATGTGCTGAGAAGTACCCTAAAAAGGGGGATGGGAGGGAGAGTATCGCACACTAGAACCGACAAAGAGCATGGGGGAGTGAGCTGCTTAAACACCCTCCAGGCACCTCCCATAAGTCCAGACCACCATATTGGCCTTCTTATTTATGGCCGTGGCCCTCTGACCGAAGATAGATGTGGATCACATAAACATGCGACAAGACTTATAACATAAATAGACCTGAGGTATGCCCTGGTCATCTGGTCAGTATGCCAAAAATATCCAGTAGTAGTTCTTTATTGGTACTGTGAACTTTAAGCAAGTTTAGTGAAGGTTTATGCCATCTCCAGCTGAGGATTTGGAATGTATCTAGCAAAGCATCAGACTACCATGTACCTAATTCCTTTATCACTAGGTGTGGTACCCCGTGCTGAGATGAAGCCGAGGCTGCTCCGATCCAGAAAGAATGTCCAGAGTACTGACCAGGGTCAAGGCCTAAAATGACCCATAGGATCTTAACGTGCCTGATAAATTGGCTGCCACTCAGAGGGCTGGTTGGAAAAGGCAATGACGGGCTAGAGTCAGATTGACTGGGTAGGTGAGACAGTAGCCGGTCGAGTACCAACACTGGGCACCAGGCATTGTTAGTCTGAAAGAGGTTGATGTTGACCCCCTCCAGATTTTTGAGTTCTGGAGACCACAAGATGAAGGCCATAATTGTCTTGAATGCCAGTAGGTGGCATCTGCAAAGTATCAGGCTGCTAGTGCCACTAAAGGTGAATTCCCTAGGCCACAAAAAAAGTAGAAGGCCAGGTAGATGGCCGCTTGGATGACTGGGCAGAACCCCGAACGGGAACGTGCCAGGATTTTAGACCTGTCCTTAAAGATAGCATATGTGATGGGTAAGCATTTTTGCCATTGGATATGGGCTGATGTTTCTGGATGCCACGTAGGAGGGATCTCATTGTGTGGGCTGTGAACACAGACGGCTTTCCGGGGTCCTGTAAGGACAGGAAATGCTGGAGGCCAGCTGGGTATAGCTTGGTAGTGTTATGAGAAAGAGCCAGCTGCATGTGACAATACGATATGAAGGATAGGACATTCCTTGTGTCACCTGTCATTGCTCCGGAGTGTGAGCTGCTGCCCTAATGTGATAGAGTTCACAAAAGGGGATGACTGACTAAAACCTGGGACCTGAAGGATTTATGGTGGCCATGGCCCTGCGAACCAGTGATGGCCAAAAATTGCAGTGACACCTGTGGAGGTACCTGAGGTGATAAAGCAGATGCTAATGGAATAAACATAGATATGCTATGGGATTTCGCCCCACATTGTCACTCTTTTTTTTTTTTTTTTTTTGAGTTTCAAAAGCTTTATTGAATTTCACGATTACATGAATCTAAGTCATACAATAAGCAAAAATGAGCATTGTCAGCTAAATATACTTGAAAACATATAACATTGCAGAATGATAAGTAATTAGAATAGTAGTTGCAAAGACATTGCATTGTTGTTCCAGCAACCTTATGATATACGGAAAAGGATGTAAATGGAGTTAGAAATGGGAGATAAGCCTGATACCTGGTTTAGTTTACTGTATGCTTGGATCTGTGGGAAAGTAGTGAGGCCCACTCCGACCACCCCTGTGGGGAGTTAGTGCTGTGGCCAGTAGAGCCCCACTTCTTCCCTTATACTCAGACCCAGGTTCATAGAAGTGATGCCTAAGGGTTTTAAACAGTGGGCTCGGAGTTGTGCTTATACTAGTTGTACCATATTGACCAGTCTGATAGGTTTCATGTTGCTATACCCTCTGATTTGGCATACATAATTTCATATGTGATGTGATTTTGCACCATACGGATGATGCTTTCTAGGGCCGGAACATCTGAAGAAAGCCAATTTCTGGCTAGTGTCAATTTTGTGGCTAGCAAAATGTTAATGGCAACCTTTCTTGTTTGGGTCGGAATTTCCGTGATATCTAGGTGTAAAAGTGCGAGTTCAGGGGACCGCAGGACGGGCACTCCGCTAATGGTGGTGAGCATGGCAAATATTTTATGCCATAGGTTCGTGAGTTTGGGGCAGTTCCAAAGGATATGCATCAGGGACCCCTGCTCCCCGCATCCCCTCCAGCATAGTGGAGAGGATGCAAGGTTCATTGCATGGGCTTTAGTGGGAGTAACATACCATCTAAGCATGACTTTTAGATTCATTTCCCACAGGTTTGCTGATTTTGTTGAGCTAGAGGTATGATATAGCGCTGTGGACCACTGGGTGGGGGTAAATGAGTTGTCTAGGTCCAGTTCCCATTTAAGAATGGGGGAAGTTTTGTGGAAGACTTGCTTGTTGTGCAGCAGGTTGTAAAAAAAAGAGATTCCTTTTTTTTTTTTTTGGAGGTATTGTCCTGTAGGTATTGCCAAGCGTGTTTATGGAGGGGTCTTAGCAGGGATGGGTTTCATAGCATGCAGTGCGACATCTGGATATATTTGAAGTATTCTAAGGTTGGGATAGAGTAGGTTTCCTGTAGAGTTGTAAAGGGCTTCAGAAGGCCTTGGGAATATAGATCTTGGATATGGGTAACTCCCCTTGATGTCCATTGGTGGATGGATAAGTTGGGATGTGATGCTGAAGTACAGATAGAGGAAGGGGAGGATATGCGGGTGATGTGCTTGTGTCGGTGTTATTCTTAAGGTATTGGAAAGCTGCGGCAGAGGCTTTTAAAGTGGGGGCTATGTGGTGGGCGTTGTCGGACAGCAGCCAGGAGCTTAAGTCGTTGTTAGATACACATGTGGCCTCAATGTCACACCAAGGTTGGAGTGAGGAGGGGGATATCCAAGTTTTAATCTGAGCTAGTATAGCTGCTATATAATAATCTTTAATGTTTATCAGACCTGCTCCTCCTGCGTTTTTGTAATTTTGTAGAATGGCGCGTAAACAGCGTGGCCTTTTTCTCTGCCAGAGAAATTGACCCAGGATGCGTTGTGCTGCTGAAAAAAAGGAGTTGGGGACGGGGATAGGGAGTGATCTGAATAGATAAATAAGTTGGGGGAGTTTATACATTTTAAAGAGGGCCAGGCATCCCATCCAAGATAGGAAAGGTTTTGACAATATGTCCAAGTCTCCCTGGAGGGCTTTTAAGGCTGGCGAGTAGTTTGCTTGGAAAAGTGCCGCGGTACTTCTAGTTAACTCAATTCCCAAATAGGTAATGGAGCTGTCTGACCATCTGTATGAGTACTGGTTTTAGATTGCAGTTTTGAGATGCTGGGGAATGTTAATATCTAAGATAAATGATTTGGCAACATTTGCTTTGTAGTAGGAAACTTTAGCATAGTCAAACAGAACTTGTTGGACCGAAGCCAGGGAGGGAAGGGGATTTGATAGCATTAGAATGACATCGTCCGCAAATCAATTGATTTTGTGGGTCTTATGACCTATGTTGATGCCACTGATTTCGGGGTTGGAGCGTACCGTCTCCGCCAAGGGCTCCATAGCCAGATTAAAAATTAAGGGTGATAGTGGGCACCCCTGCCTGGTACCATTTGATATGTAAAATGGTTTTGACAGCATGCTAGAGCAGTATACCTGGGCAGAGGGGTTGGAGTAGAGGGCCATAATGGCGGAGACTATGCGCCCCCGAAAACCACATTTTTGTAAAGTTAGATGGACGTAAGGCCAATAGACTGTCGAACGCCTTCTCCGCATCCAGAGAGAGGAGCAGAGAAGGCGTTAGAGTCCTTTCTAGGTGGTGCAGGATATTAATCATTCATCTGGTAGCATCCGATGTTTGCCGTCCTTTGGTAAAGCCGGACTGGTCCGGATTGATTAGGGTGGGCAGGATGTCTGTCAGGCGAATAGCCAACATTTTCGCATAAAGTTTCACATCATAGTTTAGTAATGAGATTGGGCGGTAGTTTTGTGGAAGGGAAGTATCCTTCCCCGGCTTCGGCAACGTGACAATTAATGCTTTCAGAGATTCTGTACTGAGTGAGGACGAGGAGGCAGCAGCATTGAAGAACTCACAAAGAGGGGGTATTAGAGTATTCTTGAATTTTTTGTAGTATTCCCCTGTTATGCCATCCAGCCCCAGGGATTTGTTATTGGGAAGGGAATCTATAGCTTTACTCAGTTCTGGGTGGGTAAAGGGTTTGTTGACTTCCTCCAAGTGAGCATTTGATAGGTGTGGAAGCTTGATACTATCTAAAAAGTTTTAGATATCTGCTAACGTGGGCTGGTGCATGGAGGAATCCTCTTTGAGGTTATAAAGGGACCCATAGTAGGTACTGAAAGCGTCCACAATTTCCTGGGGGTTAGTCAGGCGCTTACCTGATGTCGGGTGATACATGTAAGGGATGGTCGATCTCAGTTGCTGCCCCTTGGTCAAATAGGATAACAGTTTACCCGCTTTGTTCCCAGAAGTGAAAAAAGTCATTTTAAGCCTTTTTTGCTGGGATTCGTATTTGGCCAGGAGCAGGTTTCTGAGGTCTAAGCGGAGTCGACCTAGTTTAATTTTAAGCTCGGGTTGGGGATTTTGTTTGTTGATACTTTCAGTGGTTTGAATTTCTTTTGTGAGTATTTCCAGCTGCTGCGTCCTTTCCCTCTTGGCTCTGGCACCTATTTTAATAGCAATTCCACGAATAAATGCCTTGTGCAAGGCCCATAAAATCTCAGGGTTACTAACCGATCCGGTATTGATAGAAAAAAATTCAGATAAAGAGTCATGTAAGACTTGGTGGAATGGGGCTGCTTGCAGTAGATAGGAGTTCATCCTCCAGACGTTAGTTGGGTTAGGGCAGGGACGATCTTCAATAGTTATACAGATTGGTGCATGGTCAGACCATGTAGCAGTCATAGTGGACGCGGACACTTTTTGTAGAAGCCATTGATCTGTCAGGAAAAAGTCAATACGTGAATAGGAGTTGTGGCATTGTGAGTGAAATGTGTAGTCCTTTTCTTCAGCGTGCTGGCAGCGCCAAACGTCGAAGAGTTGTAAGTCTCTAAGCAATGGATTAAGGCTTGAAGTCTTCCTTATGCGTGGGTTTGAGGAGTCAAGGGCCAGATCAGCAATTATGTTAAAGTCTCCACACCATATTAGAGGGCCCTGTTGCACTTCTTATGGAGTTTCCGTAGGTATCATATTTGATGGAGGTTTGGAGCGTATACGTTCACAATAGTGTAGGTGTTATCGTTCAGGGTGCAAACTAGGATGATGTAACGGCCATTTTCATCTGAAAGGTTTGTTATGAGTTTGAAAGATATTGTATGATTGATGACTAGGAGAACCCCACTTTTCTTTGTGGAGGCACAAGCAATAAAGATATGAGGAAACAGTTTGTGAGTATATACACTGGATGTTGTAAAGCATGAAAATGAGTCTCCTGCGCACATAAGACATCGCAATTGGACTGAACTGCAAGCTTCCAGAGGGAGGCTCTCTTTACAGGATGATTAAGTCCTTTGGTGTTGATGGATAGTAGTTTTATACCTATAATTTGCTGCAAGTCAGATAAGAGTTCGGTATACCAGAGCAAACTGGTAGCAATGAAGAAACAAAAAGAAACACAGAGTGTAGAACCGGCACAAACGTAGGCACTGTAGAACTTTTAACTGGTGTAAAAAGTTAAGGTGACCTGGAGCTCTTGACATCGATCCGGGGCCCTTGTAGTTGCTTGTGTCGCAACATATGTCAGCGAGAACTATGCTTTTGAGTTGAGCGCTGTGGCAGAGGATTGGTAGCTGGTGCATGTCCATGACTTGCATCTTGGTCCTCCGCTTCTGGAATAATTCCCCACGTTCACAGCCGCTGAAGGCCGTTGCTGAGGGATGTGATGAGGTATTTGGTGTTCTGCTGAGTAACTAGAATTTTTGCTGGGTTGACCCACTGGTACACCAGCTTGTGGTTCCGTAGAGCCTTAGTAATGGTGTTGAGCTGTCTGCGTTTCTGCAGTGTGTGTTGGGACAGATCCGCAAATATTTGTAGATGGGAATATGGATCAGGTAGTGTTCCCATAGTGCGGGCTTTTGTCATGAGTTGAGTTTTCACGTGATAGAAATGGATTCAAAGTATTACATCCCGCGGGGTGGAGTTGGGTAGGTGAGACGGTTTGGGAAGCCTGTGGGCCCAGTCAATGACCAGCTCCGTGTTTTTGAATTCTGGGCATATGGATTTGATTAGGGTACGGATATATGCAGTCAAGTCCTGGTTTTGTACCTCTTCAGACACGCCCCGGATTTTCAGATTGTTCCGGCGAGACCTATCTTCAAGGTCTGCCAGCTTGTCCTTTATCCAGTCATGTTCCTCCTTATGCTCATTGTGGGTGTCAATTAGGTCATTGACCATGGATGAGCAGGTGGCCAGTTGATTCTCTACCTGAGATACTCTGTTGTTAACAAAGGAAATTTCTTGCTTTAATTGGTGCATCAGAGATACCATGTCAGACTGTATCGTGTTCCTCTGGGACACCAACATTTCCTTGAGCAACATGTCCATAACTGGTTGGTTAGTAGTTGGGAATAAAGCTATGGCGTCTGCGTTGTTGGTGAGGGTGTGTGATTGAGGAGGCAGAGGATTTACCTCTTTGGTGGTTTGTTCTGGAGTGTCCAACCTCATCCTCGCCTTGGCTGGGCTCCCTGATATCGAGGTGTTGACAGGTGGGCCGTTGGCATTTGGGGGGGTACTATACATCTCTGAGGTGTCGTTGTCCAAAATAGGCTCCATATCCGCTGCAGGGACCTCCTTTGAGGGGATGTCATATGGTGAGGTATTCGGTCCCGCAAAGCCACGGCAGCAACGTTGTCTTGGGTCCTACGGTCTGCAGGCTGGAACATGTAAGGTGTAAGCTTCTGTATTGATCTATCTTCTTTCCTTTTACTGGCCATCTAGGGCTTTAAATGTGGGGTGGTTATGGAGCAGGTTCTTGCTCAATGCTGGTTTGCGAACTGTTGGTGGTGGTTCGAGTGGCCCTCGATGATGCGTTGAGCATAGGGCCAGATGGCCATCTCAGCCACTGATTAGTCGCCGGGCGGTGTATGAGTTGCCAGTGAAGGGGGAGCTGGGTTTTCTTGCCGGTGGGGCTGACGCTGTGGGCGATAGGGCCCAAATAGGATTAGTTTCAGATTTGGTATCCGAGATTACCACTTGTGGGCGAGGCGGGGGCATCCTTGGATTGACCTCTATAGGTTACTGAGCCTAGTGCTAGTAGTACACGATGGTCTTTCGAGAATATGTAGATGTTTCCTGGGCCTCACCAGAGCGGAGCTGCCCTCCAGTTTTTTATGGTGACCGGTCCCCCCTGTGACAGCCGCTGTTTTCCTTGTCTAAGTCAATAGTTTTAGGGCTGTGTAAAGGCTAAACACTGCTGCTCTGTTGAGCTGGCTGGATAGTGATGCTGATACTGAAAGAGCTCTTGGGGAAAGTTCAGGTGCACCAATATGGCCCCCGTACATGAGACTCAAAGGTTCTAGTAGGTAGTGCAGGGGGTTAAAGGGCTTCTCAGGGATACACACTAGTACTCCTCACTGCTGTATTTAATGTCCCCTTGATCCCAGGGCCCCTGTATCAGGCATATGGATCTCTGAGACTGTCCGCCGGGAGTCCCAATATGGCGGCCGTGGAGGCCTCACTGAAGCCTCGGGCTCGATTTCGGGCCGCTCCCGCTCTGGATACCGCCGCTATACTCCAGCTTGCGATTTTTTTCAGGGGCAGGTACAGCACTATGTCTGGGGCTTCCAAATAGATGCTTGATTGTGGATTAGGCAGCGCAAATCTGGCTTTTCAGGGGAGATGAGCTCCGAGCAGCCTAGGCCGCAATCCCGTGTCAGATCACTCGGGTTGCAGCGCCCAAATCTCCTCTAATGTGAGGTAGGGGATGCTGGGGATGGGATGGTGATGAAGTGTGGGCTCACCCAGGGCCGGCTCTACCACTAGGCGGAGTAGGCGGCCGCCTAGGGCGCCACTACCACCAGGGGCGCCCATCCGCTGTTGATCCATCACTGCTCTGCATCAATCACTCATGTAACTGGAGAGCCGCGGCTGGCAACACCCCAGGGCAGTAAAATGAGGCAGATCCAGGGACACAGGTGCGGGCCTGTGGACCACGGTTAAAGAAATGGGTAGAGAGGCTCTGCAAAAAATCTCTACCTCCACCGTATAAATTGACAGGGCAAAGGAGGTGGAGTCAGGGGCAGAGCCAAAGGGGGTGGCAAAATGAGGTTTCGCCTAGGGTGTCAAAAATCCTTGCACCAGCCCTGGGCTCACCAAGCTCTTAGAACGCTGGATGGCGGTGGATTAGTCCGAGTTCATCGAGATGCGTCCATCTCTGTCCGCGGCAGGTCACGCCCCCCTCACATTGTCATATTCTTTATTGCTGCTGAGTCCAGCCTGAGAACTTGATCAGGTTTTGTACCTGAGAGAGGAATACTAAGAGGCTTGAAATGAAGGACCGTCCCTGAGAGATAATCCTTATGGCAAAGTTAAGCATTCTGATAGGGATTTTGGCTGTCTCTTAGTACGCCCTGCGAAAGGGTAAAGGTGTGACCGAACGTCTTGATTTGGGACAATTTGTCGGGAGGTAAGGCTCTGCTATGGGCACGTATATTGCCAAATACCACTCTTAGTACATATTTAAGGTTACTGTGGGATGCAGATTGATACGCCCCCCCCCCCCATCTACGGGATAGGCTGTCCCAACTTGTCCACCTGGTGTGGTTATGCAGGGGCCAGCAAGCTCTGACTGGTACCGAAGGTGGAGGGAAAGTTGAGGGGTGTCTAGTAACTGTAGGAGAGCACCAGTTCGCGTACGGTGGAGGACTGGCAAATAGCAAAAGACAGGGAACGTAGCTTGGCAAAGTGGTGGCAGAAAAGCTCTTTGTCACTCCAGTTTGAAGAGCAGCCTGGAGAGCCCAGGCTTCCTGGCTTTAGTGGGGTAGGGAGCGCACCTGCACCACAACTCTGCTGTGAGCTTGGGGATGGTCCACCTGCTGAGTGACTGCACGCTGCTGCTCTGAGCCTGCAGAGGGTGACAGAGGGATGGGTATGAAGTCTGCACTGTTGGCCTGCGACATGGCTGTGACTATAAGACAAAACAAGGGAGAGCATGTGCCAAGAGGAGTCATAGCAGCATGATAGTGCAGAATAATGTGACAGAGAGACCCGTGGACTACACCTGACTGAAGCTCTAGTAGGGAGGACATGGTAAGAATTAAAACCTGGTTGACTGGAAACCAGTAGTAGGGGTGACATGAGTGAAAAATGTATATCTCTTTATTTTCCCGAACGGACTGTCCCACCCCTGTTATGCGGGTAGCTCTGATGAAGAAGCGATCCCTATGCTGTTTTTTTTTTTTTTTTTTTTTTAGGCAAAGGTTCAACCTGATGCAGAATGGGACCTGAAGTCAACTGACCTGGAGAAATGACAGAGAAAACAATGAGTGGCTAGTGTGTGAATGCCACTAAAGAGGAGTGGCTGATTAAGTGCGACTAAAATGGTGTATGGCTGTGTGCCACTGAGAATGTGCTTGTAAGGAGTTATGTTTGTACCTGCTCAACGATTGCGAGGGGTTGATGTAATATGTGCTTGCAGCGATTGCAAGTGTGTGTGCTTGCAGCGATTGCAAGTGTGTGTGCTCGCAGCGATTGCAAGTGTGTGTGCTCGCAGCGATTGCAAGGGATTGTGTAGATGGGTGCCCACAGTGATTGTGAGGAGTATATGTAAATACGTATCTGCAGCGATTGCAAGTAGTTTAGTATGCGTGCTTGCAGTGATTGCGAGGGATTTGTGTTGATGTGTGCTTGCAACGATTGCAAGGAGTTAATGTAAATACGTACTTGCAGTAATTGCAAGTATGTGTGCTTGCAGTCATTGCAAGTGTGTGTGCTTGCAACGATTGCAGGATGGGACCTGAACTCAACTGACCTGGAGAAATGACAGAGGAAACGATGAGTGGCTAGTGTGTGAATGCCCCTAAAGAAGTGTGGTCGATTAAGTGTGACTGATTGTGTGCCACTGAGAATGTGCTTGTAAGGAGTTATGTTTGTACCTGCTCACAGCGATTCTGTGGGGTTGAGGAGTTGATGTAATATGTGCTTGCAGCGATTGCAAGTATGTGTGCTTGCAGCGATTGCAAGCATGTGTGCTTGCAGCGATTGCGAGGGGTTGATGTAATATGTTGTTGCAGCAATTGCAAGTGTGTGTGCTCGCAGCGATTGCGAGGGATTGCGTAGATGGGTGCCCACAGCGATTGTGAAGAGTATATGTAAATACGTATCTGCAGCGATTGCAAGAGGTTTAGTATGCATGCTTGCAAGGGATTCGTGTTGGTGTGCTTGCAGCGATTGCAGGGAGTTCATGTAAATACGTACTTGCAGCAATTGCAAGTATGTGTGCTTGCAGTGATTGTAAGTGTGTGTGCTTGCGGCGATTGCAAGGGATTGTGTTAATGTAAGTACACGATGGCAAGAAGTTTGGTATGCATGGTCACAGTGATTGCGAGAAATTTGTGTTGATGCATGCTTGCAGTGATTGCGAGGAGTATATGTAAATACGTATTTCCAGTGATTGCAAGAAGTTTAGTATACGTGCTCGCAGCGATTGGAGGGATTTGTGTTGGAGCGTGCTCACAGTGATTGCGAGGAGTTAATGTAAATATGTGCTTGCAGCAATTGCAAGTATGTGTGCTTGCAGTGATTGTAAGTGTGTGTGCTTGCAGCGATTGTGAGGGATTGTGTAGATGCATGCTCACAGCAATTGTGAGGAGTTAATGTAAGTATGTGTTTGCAGCAATTGCAAGAAGTTTAGTATGCATGGTCGCAGTGATTGTGAGGGATTTGTGTTGACGCATGCTTGCAGCGATTGTGAGGAGGTAATGTAAATATGTGCTTACAGCGATTGCAAGTATGTGTGCTTGCAGTGATTGCAAGTGTGCGTGTTCTCACAGCGATTGTGAGGGATTGTGTAGATGCATGCTCACAGCGATTGCGAGGAGTTAATGTAAATAGGTGCTTACAGCGATTGTAAGAAGTTTGGTATAAAATCAAAAAATCCTGCGCACGGGTATAACAATCAATCAAAATGCAGCCAGCAGATAGGTTTGGATTTAACCACACACATCAGAGATAGGAACAGCTGCGGCAAATAGTGTCAAGATGTCACAAATACAGGCAAAAGAAAGTCCTAGATAGTCCTTGAAGTTGGTTACTAGGGTGGTGAAAATAGATGTCAAATTGTGTATCCCACCACCAGTGATCCCACCACACACTGTCCCTTACCAGAATTCACCGACCCCCTATTACAGAGGGTCAGTGACAGCCTTCAGATATAAGAGAACGATCCCTCAATCCAGACCCCAGCTGGTAACGCCAACAGTTTCCCTGAATTCCTTCAGAGTATAGCGTTCCTCTCAAATACACAGCATGTAGCAAACGGGTGACATGATGTAAAAAGAGAAGGGAGATCGAAAGTGCAGATGGTACAAAAACGTATTTATTTAAAAAAGGTTAAAAGAAATATGCACTCACATTTAATGAGCTTCAACATCGCTCAGCATAGCATGACTTGACAATTCTAAGGCGTCCAACAACAAAGATGGCGACCGTTGTCCTAGTTCCTCGTCACGTGGCGTGGGTTGTGTAGCTCCGGGCGAAACTGTTGGAGTTACCAGCTGGGGTTCAGATTGAGGGATTATTCTCTTATATCTGCAGGCTGTCACTGACACTCTAATAGGGGGTCAGTGAATTCTGGTAAGGGACAGTGTGTGGTGGGATACACCATTCGACATCTATTTTCACCACCCTAGTCACCAACTTCAGGGACTATCTAGGACTTTCTTTTGACTGTATTCGTGACATCTTGACACTATGCGCCGCTGCTGTTCCTATCTAAGAAGTTTGGTATGCATGCTTGCAATGATTGCGAGAGATTTGTGTTGATGTGTGTTTGCAGCGACTGCAAAGAGTTAATGTAAATATGTGCTTGCAGCGATTGCAAGAAGTTTGTATGCATGCTCGCAGCGATTGTGAGGAGCTTATGTAAATATGTGCTTGCAGCGACTGCAAGAAGTTTTGTTTATGCGTGCTTGCAGAAATTGCAAGGGATTTAGGTTGATGCATGCTCGCAGCGATTGCAAGGAATTAATGTAAATACGTGCTTGCAGCGATTGTAAGAAGTTTTGTTTATGTGTGCTTGTAGCGACTGCGAAGGGGGTCTATGTTATTGCGTACTCGAAGTGATTGCGAAGAATTTATGTAAGTATGTGCTTTTCAGCAATTGCAAGAAGTTTGAGTTTGTGCATGCTCGCAGCGATTTAGGTAGATGCGTGCTGGCAGAGATTTGCAAAGAGTTATGCATGTGCATGCTTACCATAAAAGCGCGACGTAATGCTTGTACCCATGCTTGCAGCGATTGCAAGACGTTGTGCTCGTATGCGTGCTTGCTGCAATTTGCAAGTGACGATCATGAGTGCTCGCAGCGATTGTGAGAATTTGTGCTTAGTTGTGTTTGCAACGTTTTTGAAAAGGTGGCTGTCGCTGAAGGTGTGTTTATGGTGAATGTGAAAGATAGTATATTTGTTTGTGCTTGCCATGATTGCAAGGTGTAGTGCTGTCAAAGACATGCTTGCAACGATTGCAATGGTCTGTGCAGCTGAAGGCGAGTTTGCAGGGATTGCAAAAAAGTCACCTACTGATAGGCGAACATGAGGATAGCAGAAATTGAATGTGCAGGAATGTGTTGTCACCATGACTTTTCGTAATTGGAGTAGAACCTGGACCGATATGAATTGGTAGGCGGGGGGGATAATGTGCACAGAGCGATGAAATTAACCAATACAAGCTTTTAGTAGGAACTGACATGAACCGATGCAAATCGATAGCAGGAAATAACATGAGCCGATGAAAATTGGTGCTATGAAAATGCAATGAACCTATGCGAATCGTTAGATAGGGTAACAATGAACATGGAAATGACATGAACCGATTTGAATCGGTAGAAGGGACTGGCCTAAACGAATGCAAATCTCTGGTAGGAAAATGACATGAACCGACACAAATCGGTAGTAGGAAATAACATGTACAGATGCAAACCGGTAATGGGGAAATAACATGAACCAGTTAGGTAGGTTAACGATGAACAGAGAAATGACACAAACTGATTCAAATCGGTAGTAGAGACTGACCTGAACGCATGCGAATCGGTAGTGGGAAATGGTATGAACCGATACGAGCCGGTAGGAAGGGTAACCAATAGGGAGAATAGCATGGACCAGGTAAACCATGTGACCAATATGAATCGGTAAGTAGGTTTTAACCGGACTGTAGTAAGTATCTGATACGAATCGGTTGTAGGGTAGGACATGCACTGATGCGGATCGGTAGTCAGGGAAATGACATGAAAAGAGTAAAGGACATGAACCGATCAAAAATCGGTTGAAGGGAAAGGCATGAAGCGAGACGATTCAGTAGATAGGGTAATAGTACGAACAGAGTAAGTGACATGGCCCGATGTGAAGCGGTGTGTGTAATGTATCCGATACGAACCATTGTGCCGCCGACGCAACTAGGTTAGAATCAGACAGTGGTAAGCATGCAATGGATTAGATACGAATCGATTGTGGAGGGAATGACGTGACCGATATGAATTGGTTATAGCATGCATGAAATTAATCTGAGTGTATGTTGTCTTTTTTTCTCCTGTCGTCGTCTTTTTTTTTTTTTCTGGAATTCTTTTTTTTTTTTGTCTGTTGGTTTTTTTTTTGTTGTTGTAGTGCAGGATGTTACAACCTGAACTCAACTGACCTAGGGGAGAAACGATAGAGAAGAGACGTGAGTGACCGAACTGTATGCCACTGGAACCAATGAGTGGTCGGATCGTGTGTTACTAGAGAAATGCTTGCAATGATCACAAGGAAGCGGCCTCATTAGGTAGGTGAGGATGAGGACAAATTGCATTGGGTCAGAATTATGAAGCTGAAGTAATGCGTGTGTTTTGAGTAAGTGTGACCGTATGACTGGTCTGAGTAACGACTGGGTGCTTGTGACAGGAGGGCCACGAAGAAGACCAAGCTGCTGGAAGTTTATGAGGTGTGTGACACTGAAAGACTTGTGTCATGCCAAGGATGCGAAACACTAAGTCGCGGATTCGAATCGGGCCATAATAGTGTGTATAAGGTGCCACCCCCTCCTCCAAATTGAACACATACCAACCACCCAGCCCCTTAGGTTAATCAAGTGCAGTCAAGGTCCAGGTGGGTCTAATTACCACCTCAACCAGCCACAGAACCTGTGCAGTCAATACATGCTAATCTCCAAATGGATGAGGAGGCAACCCCATAGGCAGTGAATGCTGTGAGCAATCAAAGCTTGTGTCGAGCGATATCAAACAACGACCAAAGAAGGAATCATATGTTTGTGGATGGGATGATAAACAAGGTAGGCGGGAACCTGCAAATCTACTATGCCTGTGCCGAATGATGTTGGGACACGACCGACAACAACTCGGAGGCCGCTAAGTACGGAAGGGATGCAGGATAGGAACATAACAAATTGTAACCTTGCGTAAGAAATGAAAAAGTTTAAATCCTACCTGCAACAGCAAGCGAGAACCGCCGATGAAGACCACAAACGGAGACGCCACAACACCTGGTAATCGAATGCACAGATTCACAAACATTAAGTGAGCTGGGGAGAGTCGGCCTAGTGAAATGTGCTATTGCACACTGGAACCGAAAAAGAGCATGGGGGAGTGAGCTACTTAAATACCCTCCAGGCTCCTCCCATAAGTTAAGGCCAGCATACTGGCCTTATATATACATGCATGTGTGTTTGAGCTTTGGGGTGCATGCCCTAATGCAATAGGCTGCGCAAGCCTATGGTTACAAACCTTATTGGCTGCGACTTAATAGATTATTCAATAAGCAGCTTTTCACCAGATGCTTCAAAAGACATCCTTCTATGAGAGGGTGGCAAATAGGAAGCCACACTTATTTGAAACCTACTATTTTCCAGATGGGCCAAATAAGACACTGGGTTCAGCTGGAAGAAGAGTTTAAATCATTAACCCAAATGTCATGGGATTGATTTACTAAAGGTATATTGGTTGTTCACTTTGCAAGGGAGTTTGTGCTAGAGCTTAGGGAATGTGGTGACATTCCACTTTACAAAAACTACCCAATCATATGCAAGCAGAATTAAAAACATTTTATTTCTTGCCCATGAATGGAAAGTGGAAATCAGCAGAGCTTCACCTCATTCACTAGCTATGAGACACATTCCCTTGCAAAGTAAACAGCCCAATTGCCTTTAGTAAGCCAGGCCACATATTTGGTGCAAGCTAAATACTCCAATTCATTATAAACACACTATCCCCACCATAAAGCATGCAGGTGAAAGCAGCATGCACTGGGTATGTTTCTGTGCAGCAGGCTCAGCAGGACTTGTAAGGATAGAATGCATTCTGCAAAATATATCAAAATCTCAAAGAAACCCTAATGCCATCAGCTACAAACCTGAACTGAAGAATATGTGTCTTAAGACAATGACCCCATACATAAAGAAAAACAATGGTATTCAAGAACGGCCTAAAAATAATAATTTCAATGTCCTGGGATAGACAAGTCCAGGTCTCAACCAAGCCGAGCATTTGAGGCTAGTCTTGACAAAAGAAACATTTACCAACAATACTCCTACAATATAACAATGTCCTGGGATGGACAAGTCCAGGTTTTAACCAAGTAAGTATTTGAGGCTAGATGTCACAAAAAAAAACATTTACACGCAATAATTCTACAATATAACAAAGCTGGGACAATTTTATAAAGGGTAATGGTGAAAATTGAAGCGTGCAGATGTGAAAATCTGACTGAGACTTATCCACACAGACTCAAAGGTTGCAAATGCTGCAAAGGGTACATCCACCAAATACAGATGTGTCGCAGATGTATACTTATAGCTTATCATTGTAAATAATTGAAATCACTTAGCAGAAATCCATTTTCACTCTGATATGAAAAAATCTACGTATGCATATTATATTACTAATTATTGTAAATGCTTTTCTCTGACTACTCAATATGAATAGTTTCACTTTTACTAGCAAGAAAGTGAGCTTCAGAGCTCTATGCCGCAGGAGTGATGTCATCGTGGCTCAGCCATTTAAAATGTTTGAAGCCTGCAAACCCAGAAGGAAGACCGGGTGAAGATAGAAGCCCTGTCAGCAGTGACAGCGCGCCACTGGAGGGTTTCATTTTCAGGTACATTATTCACAATATGCTAGTATGCAATGCATACTAGCACATTATGATATTACTTTGTAGGAGGATTTATTTTTTAATTGGTGGAAGTTTACTACCACTTTAAATAAACAAGGTGGCTATGGTTTCCAACAAAGCCATATGGTCACCATGTCAGCACTGACATGTTGATCTAATGGCTTTGTTTTTACTCAATGGCTATAATCACCAGATCAGCACTAATGATTAATAGCTTTGTTCATCAGCATAACCATTCACCACTATGCCAGCGATGACATGCAGAGCACATGGATTTGTTGATAATTTTCTATCTTGGTGGTTCCAATATGCACCTAGAAAGCAATACATTGTTGTTAAAAAATAATGCATTAAACAAAATTAAAAAAAAACTGAAAACCTTTAATTGCAAAAAATGTCACCTTTAAAAAACACTTTAAATGTGCTTTCCTTATTGTCTGCAATTCATTGAGAGGAAATAGCAACATTTTAAGTAAATATCTTGCTTTTCACCTAAATTGTAGCAAAGTAAAAACTTTCAATCTCACTCATCCTTATTGTAAAACTGTAACAATGGCAGTTACTGTATGAAACTGATCATAGGACCGTTCTAGACCTAAATAGTATAATATAATGAATAGGTTAATCCACCACACTTATCTTTTTTGAACTTTCTAAGTGAGATATCTTAACACATGCAAGACATTTCATTGATGTCTATCTATTAGACATGTTGTCATATAGAGCAATAACATCGCACAATGCTATCTTTCATTTTCTATGATGTCTCCCTAACATAGAGACAACAGAAAATGAATATATAGTTCATAAAAATGTTTGGATGTAATCATGTTTGGTGACTAATGAAGCAAAGTTTGAGACTACTTTTATCATTAAAGTGGCTGTAAACCCTCCCATATACCCAGTGAAGTGAAGAGCCTCAGATGATACACAGAGATGAAACAAAACCTCCTAAATACATTTTACTTGTTCATCTACAGTCTTCTCCTGTCTACAACCCTTCAATAGAGCACAATTGTGATAAAATCCTTCTGCATCTGTCAGGAGCAGAGAGGAGGGTGTGAATAGCTGCAGTTACAGCTCTTATACACTAAGTGAGAGCTGATTGGAGGAAAGGGACAACCCCCCTCCACATATGCAAAGGAATTAAGGAACATGCAGAGCTGTGAGTAGACAAGCTATGTGCTTATCTCACTCCCCATCACAAATTTTATCTCATGTGTCGGGAAAACTTCTCAGAAGTAGGGATGAGCCGAACACCCCCTGGATCGGTTTGCACCAGAACATGCGAACAGACAAGAAGTTTGGGCGAACATTCAAACACCTATGGGACCCGAACATGAAAAATGTGTTCATTTTAAAGGCTTATATGCAACGTTATTGCCCTAAAAAGTGTATGGGGACCCGGGTCCTGCCCTAGGGGACAGGTATCAATGAAAAAAAAAATGGAAAATTGTATTTAAATACTTACAGTAATTTTCCTTTCCTGATGCCAAACCATGGCAGCATACTAGTGATAGAGCTCCGCCTCTTGACCACTCCCTCAGGACCAGTGAATAGCATAAAAAAGGCATGGTTAGCCGACCCCCCATTCTTTGTAACAAGCCACATACCGGAACACACAGGGTGGGCCCGTATGCTGCCATGGTTTGGCGACAGGAAAGGAAAATTACGGTAAGTATTTGATACAATTTTCTGTTTTCCTGACGCCAACATGGCAGCATACTAGTGATAAATAACTAGCTGACAGGTTGGGTTCTACTTGCCAAACCAATATTCTAATTAGGATGGGACAGTGGACTGAATAGTCCTTCCCACAAAGTCCTCTGATGACAAGGCACCTTTGTCTACTCCGTAAAGTTTGAGTAGGTATGCTGGGATGACCATGATACTTCTACAGATGGATACTATAGATGCTCCCAAGTGGGCTGCCTATGAGACTGCAATTACTCTGGTAGAGTGCCCTATATGCACCACCAAGCCTGCTAGAGTCCAGGCAGTAACCTCTTTCATTGATGATCCCCAGCTGGAATGACAAAAGGCTTATTAGATGATCTGAAAAGACCAATTGTGGACAGGTGCTTCTTTTTGAAAATGTCCAGGTCGTGTGACTTTCCTGTGTGATGTTTTGGAAATTTAGGCAATTCCCAGATGTCTGTTAAATAGAGGGCTATTGCTACCTTTGATACAAGATGACCTACAAGACAGCCCTTTACTCTTTTTGTAAAGAAAACTTTTTTTTTTTCCGAAGCTCCAAGAGCTTGAATCTCAGACAAACTTCTGCAGTTTTTGCAATAGATACTGTCTTATAGGTAATGGCCCAAACAAAATACTGCTCTGTTGGAGCAAACGGTTGAGCGGACAAGAGATCCAGCAACACCAATCGACCCCACTGGGAAAGACTCCTTTCCGTTTGTGACTGAATCCTTATGACTGCCTTCAAAAGTCGTGCAGACTGAAGGATTCTTGGCCCATTTAAATTTGTTATTGCCAATATAGCTGACATAGCCAGCTCAGTGAGGATAGGCTAAGGCTCATGTCCAACCCGGCCTAGGGGAAGTATAGCACAGCTGGGGGCAGTAGGATCAATGCTCCAGATTTAGGCATAGATGTTGTAAGTAGAGTGCCTTCTAGCACTCAACAAAGTAGAGATTGCTCTGGAGCAACCGGAGTTCCCCCGCCTCCCCTATTCACTCCCTGCTTGCAGTCCCGGTCTGCATATGTGCATAGGGGAAATGTCTTCTGTATTCTGAAGTGAATGGCCAAGGAAACCCGAGGGCTTCATGGCCAATATGGAGGATTGGCTATGACAACCATGTACTCCCTTGACAGACTCTAGAGGAATCTCATTACAAGAGATGTTGGGGGGAAATATATAATCTAGATTACAGCCCCGTGGAGAGACCCGAGCGTATGCCCCCTGCACCTTGGGGTGCGGAAACAAGGCCAGACATACCCAACATTTGCGAAGAGGTCTGTCTGTGGTATGCCCCACCTATGGACCAGCTCAGAGAAGACCTGGGCCGTAGACCCACTCGTTGTGATCTGGGAAGCTTGCATGATAGTCGGTCTGCCTATGTGTTCAAAAGTCTGCTGGGAGGTAAACTGCTTCCTGAATTTGCTAGTGATCTTCCGTCGCAGACGTTATGGGTTTCACCTCCCTTAATAGCATACTGCTGATAGGGAGAGGTCCTCCCTGGAGCTGAATATAGGCAACTGCTGCCCTGTTGCACAACTGCAAGGAGACTGGTCTTCCCTTGATTCTGTGTAGCAAGGCCAAAGTGCTAAAAAGGCTGTTTGAACTTCCAGCACATTTGAGACTACCCTCCTTGGCTGGAAATGTCCATTTGCCTTGACCGACAGTCCCTCACAGTGTGCCTCCCAGGCTGTCTTGCCGACATGATTCATAACAGTGATCCAGTGTAATGGTTCAAAAAGGCTGTGATTTCCTCAGGGTCTTTCCATCACCATGGACCACTACTCATACTGAGTTACACTGTTCTCAACTGCGCTTGATCCTGTTTCCTCCCTTGCACTAAGAATCCTAGTTGAAACTTGTGCAGGCGCCCATGGAATCATCGGTATGCATGAAGACTTTGAGCCCAGAAGACTGAGGCACTGAGAAGCCATCAAACAAGTGAAGGTAGATGTCCTCAGAATTCTCTTCCTGACTGTCACTGCTTTCTCTGATGTAAGAAAAACAGAGGAACTAGCAGAGCACCCCCAACTACACTAACTGTCAGCTTCCCTTTCCCCTATTTTATTTTTATTTTTTTTAAGTTGATAACCCAGCCATATCTCTGCACAGGGCCATCTTAATAGGATTATGGGCCCCTGGGCAAAGTAATGCACCAGGGCCCCTTCAAGCCTGCCCCAATTTTCGCACCTACTCCCCAGAATAAGCCCACGTTCACACTGAGTGAGGGTTTCAAATCAGCATTTCAGCTCGACTTCGGGGGCGATTTTATAGACATATGTGCGGGTTCATGCGCAGATGTCTTTCAAATCGCCACCAAAAGTGGTGCAGAAACAGGGGCTCGGTCAGTCGCCTCCAACTTGGTGGCCCTGGTTTTATCCTATAGTCTCCACACTACACATGTCTGACTTCTTCCATGACCCCCATCCTGGTGGCACTCCCACTCTTGGCTCCTCTCAAGACCCCCCCCAGAGACTGCAGACATGATATAAGACAAGAGATGGTCAGAGACTGCAGACATAGTACAGGAGATGGTCAGAGACTGCAGACATAGTACAGGAGATGGTCAGAGACTGCAGACATGCTACAGGAGATGGTCAGAGACTGCAGACATAGTACAGGAGATGGTCAGAGACTGCAGACATGGTCCAGGAGATGGTCAGAGACTGCTGACATGCTACAGGAGATGGTCAGAGATTGCAGACATAGTACAGGAGATGGTCAGAGACTGCAGACATGATACAAGAAATGGTCAGAGACTGCAGACATGATACAAGAGATGGTCAGAAACTGCAGACATAGTACAGGAGATGGTCAGAGGCTGCAGAAATGGTACAGGAGATGGTCAGAGACTGCAGCTATAGTACAGGAGATGGTCAGAGATTGCAGACATGGTACAGGAGATGGTCAGAGACTGCAGCCATGGTACAGGAGATGGTCAGAGATTGCAGATATGGTACAGGAGATGGTCGGAGACTGCAGCCATAGTACAGGAGATGGTCAGGGACTGCAGCCATGGTACAGGTAATGGTCAGAGATTGCAGATATGGTACAGGAGATGGTCAGAGACTGCAGCCATGGTACAGGAGACAGTCAGAGATTGCAGACATGGTACAGGAGATGGTCAGGGACTGCAGACATGGTACAGGAGATGGTCTGAGATTGCAGACATGCCAAGGAGATGGTCAGAGGCTTCAGACATGGTACAGGAGATGGTCAGAGATTGCAGACATGGTACAGGAGATGGTCAGAGACGGCAGACATGGTACAGGAGATGGTCAGAGATTGCAGACATGGTACAGGAGATGGTCAGAGGCTGCAGACATGATACAAGAGATGGTCTCAGAGACTGCAGACACGGCACAGGAGATGGTCAGCGATTGCAGACATGGTAAAGGAGATGGTCAGAGGCTGCAGACATGGTACAGGAGATGGTCAGAGGCTGCAGACATGGTACAGGAGATGGTCAGAGGCTGCAGACATGGTACAGGAGATGGTCAGAGGCTGCAGACATGATACAAGAGATGCTCAGAGACTGCAGACATGGTACAGGAGATGGTCAGAGGCTGCAGACATGGTACAGGACATGGTCAGAGACTGCAGACATGGTACAGGAGATGGTCAGAGATTGCAGACATGGTACAGGAGATGATCAGAGGCTGCAGACATGATAGAAGAAATGGTCAGAGATTGCAGACATGGTACAGGAGAGGGTCAGAGACTGCAGCCATGGTACAGGAGATGGTCAGAGACTTCAGACATGACCTAAGAGATGGTCAGAGAATGCAGACATGGTACAGGAGATGGTCAGAGAAGGGGGACATGATACAAGAGATGGTCAGAGAGGGAGGACATGATACAAGAGATGGTCAGAGACTGAGGACATGATACAAGAGATGGTCAGAGACTGCGGACATGCTACAGGAGATGGTCAGAGAAGGAGGACATGATACAAGAGTGGTTATGCACAGTGGGGGACACAGGGGTTGTTATGCACAGGGGGATACAGCTGTGGTTATGCACAGGGGGGAGGGATACAGGGGTAGTTATGCACATGAGGTGGGATACAGGGGTAGTTATGCATGGGCGGGTAGTTATGCACAGGGGGTAGTTATGTACAGGGGGTAGTTATGCAAGGGGGTTTATGCACGGGGGATAGTTATGCACAGGGTGAGGGATGCAGGGATAGTTATGCACGGGGTAGTTATGCACAGGAGGGGTAGTTATGCATGAGGGGTAGTTATGCAAGGGGGTTTATGCACAGGGGGTAGTTATGCACAGGGGGAGGGA
>BLSH010546469.1:87777-115310 GCA_018402905.1 Glandirana rugosa
GTGACGCAGCGAAATTGACTGTTAGCGCGTCAGCACGTTACGACATGGGTTTGATTTAAACGCAGGAAAAATGAAAGTTATACAAATAAGCAAAAATACGTTTATGTTTTAAATCTTCCTTTTATAAATCGTATTTCAGTTTTGTATCATATATTCCTCTACTTGGTCTTGCCTATCTCTATGTCGGATCGGTTGTTATGACACCTAATCTGATGTTCAATAACTGAATAGTAAGTTGTATGATAAACTGTATACACAATAGTTTTACTTTCGTCCTCTGTCTCTTTATGATTACTATTTTATATTGTCGTGTTAACACTTCAGTCGTAGAATTGAGAGGATGGTGGTAATAAACCTCCCTTGAGATCACGCCCCATAGAGGCACTGGATATTGGGGATCTACCCCTACCTCCCTACCGACGATATCCCCAAACGAGGGATTGTGTTTCCAGCGCGGTCTACTTTTCATTCTTTAATAAATAACAATGGAATCTTCTTTCCTTTTTTTTGAAAGTTCCCTCCAAATAATGGTGGTAGGAGAGTTAAGATGCTGACTTCACAATTGTGCTGTTATATTTTATCATTAGTATTTCTCTGTCTCCTGCTTTCATTTTGATAACACATATGTCAAATAGTATGTTGAATGATAAGTCAATAACTTGTAGTCTAATCCACAGTATTGTTGGCTAGGCTGTATCTCTATCCGTTCTGGTTCATCTCCTTATATACTATGTTTTGACTTTATGCTAAATATTTTCCTTCTAAATTTTGTATTTGCATAAAAACGAATAAACATATTGAAAGTAAAAAGGACGCAAATTTAGTTTGGGTACAGCATTGCACGACTGCGCGATTGTCAGTTAAAGCGACGCAGTGCCGAATCGCAAAAAGTGCTCTGGTCCTAAAATGTGAAATCCTTCCGGGGCTGAAGTGGTTAAAAAGAGAGGAGAAAAAATATATGCCTTAATAACAAACAGAAAATAAAAGTTTTTTTTTTTTTTTTTTTACCAAAATCAATAAATACATTTATTTATATATATATATATATATACACATACATTTCTCCCTTTTTTTTTTAAGTAAAATAAACAAATGAATGCAGTATACATAATATATACACACACACACATACACACACACGTACATATACACACACATTTCTTTTTGTGTACTGCTTGCTGAAAATCAGCAGGGGGAGCTCCCCCAGGATCCCTCATTGCTAGCAACAGTGGGTTTTTGCCCATAAGAAAGATGGCCGGTGCAGCCCAATGATGTCATCAAGATGCCCCAAGCAGCATGGTCTAGCCACATGGGCAAACAGAACACAAACAAACATGGAGACACATGAGGCACTCAAAAGAGAAACAGATCAAGGTAACGGAGAACACATATGAGACAGCACAGAATAAAAGGAATAGGCAGCCATGTATGGTGCAAGGAACCAAAAAAGGAAAATGAATGAATTAGCTGGCCCTCCCAAGCCTCAGCCCACAGACACTTACATAATGGCAGATTTCGTTCCTAAAGAGGAAACACTGCAGGGCCCCATCAAGACCCACAGAAGGGGCACCCAAGCTTTTTAGCGCAATTTAGCGGTCCGAGCACTGGGTCTCCGAACTGGGAGAGGCTTGAACCCAGACGGCTACTGCACAGAGGTAGGGACATAGAACTGTTTACTCTTCACTGGTGCGTGGAGGTATGAGGAAAAAAAGAAGAATGGGTGGGGCGGCTAACCATGCCTTTTTTTATGCTATTCACTGGTCCTGAGGGAGTGGTCAAGAGGCAGAGCTCTATCACTAGTATGCTGCCATGTTGGTGTCAGTAAAAACATTTTAAAATCAATTGTTTTTTCAGGAGCAGTGATTTTAATAATGCTTAAAGTGAAAAAAAGAAAAATTCCTTTAAATATTGTGCCTGGGGGGTGTTCTTAGTCTGTGTGTAAAAGGGCACATCTCCATGAGGTGTAGAACATAGCCAGAGAAAAATGACATTTCCATAGGCAATATACAAAAAAAATTGCAGAAAAAAAGTGCGTGGGGTCCCTCCCAGTCCAAACCAGGTTCTTCGGGTCTGGTTTGGATATTAAGGGGAACCCCATGCCAAATTTTAAAAAAATTTGATGTGGGAGTCCCCCTAAAATCCAAACCAGACTCTTATGCGAGCATGCAGCCCTGGCCGGTTAGGTTAAGGTGGGTGGGCCCTCAACATGGGAAGTATGGGTGCTTTGGGACAAGAGCCTCTTCCCCACAAGCCTGGTCAGTGCTTGTGGGGGTCTTATCAGAATCTGGAAGCCCCCTTTAATAAGGGGGCCCTCAGATCCCGCCCCCCGTGTGAGTAGGTATGGGGTACATTGTACCCCTACCCATTCACCAAAAAAGGAGTGTAGTGTTACAAAAAACAAGAGGCAGTTATTGAAAAGTCCTTTATTGTGTAAAATAGCTCTTTTCTTCTTTCTTCCTTCAACTTCTCCTGGCTCGGTCCTTCTTCTGGTCTTCTGCGTCTTCTTTTAGTCTTCTTGCTTCCTCTCTTCATCTTCAATCTTCATCTTCTTCTTTTTTCACCACCGCAGCTCTCCCCGCTGCTGCAGCCCAGCCCCTGGGCATCTCCCAGAATGGGCGGTCTTCACAATGACAGTTCCTTTATAAGAAGGGGTGGGGCCACCCGGTGACATAAATGGGTGACCCTTCCCCTCTGACAGTGCATGATGTCAGAAGGGGACGGCTTCCCTCAGTTACACCACTGGGTGGCCCCGCCCCTTCTTATAAAAGATCTGTCATTGTGAAGACCGCCCATTCTGGGAGACATGCAGGGGCCGGGCTGCAGCAGCAGGGAGAGCGGCGGCGGTGAACGAAGAAGGAAGTTAGAAGGTGAAAAAAGAAGAAGTTTCCTCTGGCTAACTGTAACTCCAGACTTGCCCACATCCTTAAACTTGATCCCTCTTACAAGCTCAAAGCCAGTGCTCTTCCCGCACCACCACACCGAAGACTTCCACCACAGACACTCTCAAGGCTTAAAACTTCCTTTGTTACCGACATCACTTTCAAGGATCACATCGCCTCCTCAGAAAAAGACTCCTGGTCCTCTTCCCGAACTGATCCTTGATTCTAATAACAGGTCTGACTGGGTCCACTGACCCTACCAAACTCCCCCGAGAAACTGTCATACGTGAGACACATCTTCTAGACAGCCCACCACAACAGCCAACAGGAGGAAAATAACTGCTACGCTTACTTTCCATGGTCTTTCAGCCCCCATTTTTTCTTTTTTTCTTTTTTTTCTTTTTTTTTCTCTTCATTCTCCATATTGAAGTGGTGGTCGGGTATTTGTACATATATATATATAAATGTATAAGAGCACTGGCTGTGATATATCTGTTTTTCATTACTTTATGCCCTTTTCTCAAACGTTCCCGACTTTCTTACTTCAACACTCCCTTCCACTCATTGGCAACCTTTTTTTCTCACTGCTCCTACTCCCTTCTTCCTACACCCTTCTTCTTGTTACAGATGTTTGAAGATTTTGTTCACAGAGCGGAGGACCCGCCTTTTCCCGGAACCCGCACCGCAGGACCACAGAATACGTGAGCAGTATCTCACACACCACTTTTTTTTTCTTTCTCTTTTCCTTTTTCCTTTTTGTTCTCTCCTTTCTGAAGACTCTACATTTCCCTAAGATCACGATGATCAAGGAAACTAGTACTCTCGAAGAGAGGTGAATACACCAACCCTTGACTAAGTGGACCGCACCCTGGGAGAAGGCGAGCCCTCTGCACCCCGCTCTTCAAGAACGGGTAGGATTTATATTTCTTTACATAATGTTATAATATACTTAACTGTTCAGGTTAACACTCCAGTAATACTTACTAAGTTTATGAGTTCATTGTTCTCCTGAGCAGAGATTCCCTGGAGACCAATGACATAGTTATTGACACAAGAGGTGACGAGAAACAAACCCTGACATTCTTCCTCCCCCCCTGAGGACACACACATTAGACATAGCCTACCAGTCTCTTTAACTAAGTCAAGAACGGTTCCACTTACGCCCTACACCTCTTCCTTCAACACCAGATACTAAACATTCCCCCTCTCTGGGTGCCTAACATTCAACGCACTAACCCCCCATAGTTAATACGTCATCAAATGATCAACTGCCAATACGCATTTCTCCCAATGCCTGCTCCCCATCTATTCCCCACATTTCACTATGCCCCCCCCCCCCACCTAGCTTTGCCTACGCATCTCTCAAAGCCACTCTGGGTCCGAAGCTCCCCTCCCCTTTCTTTTTTCTCCTCTCCCTTCAGCAAAGCTCCGGCTGATTGCTGGGCACTCCCTCCACACGGCCCGGCCTCCAAGCCCTCTTACAGGACTGGAGGCTTGACTGACCCCCACCAGGAAAAATAAATAACAAAAACCCTAAACAAGTATTAGTACGGTTTGCCCAACAAACCTACTACTGGTTTTTCTACCCAACAACCTTTCCCGCACATACTCCCCTAACCTTGTCTCACACACCCTTTCCCCCGCCCCCCCATCCGCCCCCCTCCTACATCCCAATACCCCCCCACCTCTGTGCTTTTTCTGTCCCCTCCCCACCTAACTTGCTTGAACTCCTCCACATCCCAATCCCATCCTCTACCAAAAATTTCCTTCCTTTCTTCTCTGCCCCGCAGGTCTCCCTTAGCCCCCCGACTGCTGACACTACCTCACTAAACACACAACCTGCCACTCTCTACGCTAAATAATCCAGAATCACATACACAACTATACCTCCGACAAAAACCCTCCAACACGCCCCATACGGGCCAACTTTAAACAAAATGGCTACCCCTATTTCCCCTACAAGTTCTTCTACACTCAAAGTGATATCATTAAACACAAAAGGCTTAAATACCCCTGAGAAACGCTGTAAAGTCTTAGATACAATGCGCAAAATGAAAGCAGACATCGTTCTCCTGCAGGAGACACATTTCAAATCCGACCACATATCAAAAATTACCGACAAATTCTTTCCCATGGCCTACCATGCAACCAACAACCTTGCAAAAACCAAAGGAGTAACAACCCTTATTTCTAAGAATATTAACTGGCAGCTCACAGACTCTCTAATAGACAATGAAGGGAGATATATATTTATTAAAGGCCATATTGGACACATCCCCGTCACGATTGCCAACATCTACAGCCCCAACACAGCGCAGGTCACCTTCTTCAGACACATCTCACAATCGCTTACGGCATTCCAACATGGGTTTACCATCCTTGGAGGCGACTTCAATGTAGCTCTACATCTTCTACTAGACACCTCCTCCAACACCACCTCCATCCCATACAGAGCCCTCCGCCAAATTAAAATGCAATTGCAAGAACTATCCCTCCATGACACATGGCGCACGCTATACCCCAACACGAAGGATTACACTTATTTTTCGCCCCCACACAACAGATATTCTAGAATAGACTATCTATTCTTAACACAGAAAGACCTCCATCTTCTTTCCCAAGCGACAATAGAACCGATGGTTATTTCAGACCACCATCCAATTTCACTCACTCTGACCAGAAGAACGTCACCTAATGAAAATTTGGAGATTAGACCCTACTTTATTGACAAATGAACAAGACAGACTCCACATTAGAAACAGTCTTTCACTGTTCTTTTCAGAAAACAATACACCTGTTATTAACCCCCTCACAATTTGGGAATCACACAAAAGTGTAATCAGAGGCCGCTTCCTCGCGCTCAAAGCCACACATAGGAAAAATAAGCAAAAAACCACCGATGATCTACTCGCTAAAATTAATCTTCTGGAAAAAGCCCACAAGAAATCCTTATCAGAACAACACCACACAGAATTAACCCAGGCCAGGGAACGATTAAAAGACAAACTCGACCGGAAGACTAGATGCAAATTCACTCTCGGCCATAAATTGTTTTACGAATTCGGTAATAAATGTAGCAAATATCTTGCTAGAGTCATCCAGAAAAAGAAAGCATCTACATTAGTACACTCGATTGTAGACTCACAGGGCAAATCCTACAATAAAGTCACAGACATAGCTACTCAATTTGAAAAATTCTACAAAGGCCTATATAACCTCCCCACGCAAAAAAATAACCCCAAGCGCCAATCAGTCATTCAGGAGTTTCTCCTCAAATATAGCCCCACCCCACTAACCACAGAAAAAACACAAGAACTAGAATTGCCAATCTCAGAAGCTGAACTCAAAAAGGCACTGTCTCAAATAAAACCAGGCAAAACCCCAGGCCCAGACGGGCTAACCTCAGCATACTACAGAACATACTCAGACATTCTCGCAACCCCCTTTAGGAAAGCCTTTAATTCAATCCCCTCCGCAAATCTCCCCTTTAACCGCCTGTTGGAGGCACACATTTCGGTCATCCCCAAAACCGAAAAAGATACAACATCAGTCTCAAGCTATAGACCAATTCCTCTGTTAAACGTTGATATTAAATTATTTGCAAAGATTCTAGCCAACCGTATTTTTCCTCTCCTGCCCTCCCTCATCAAGAACGATAAAGTAGGCTTCATACCTGGTCGCGAAGCCAGGGATAACACTATCCTCGCAATTAACATCCAACATTGGATGCGCTCCACAACCTCCAAAGGCTTTTTCCTTTCCCTGGATGCGGAGAAGGCGTTCGACAGGTTGGCCTGGGACTATATGGAAGCGACACTTAAACACATTGGCATAGGGCGCAACATGCTCCAATATATTATGATGCTATACTCCAAGCCCGAGGCCCGTGTAAGAGTCAATGGCTACCTGTCGAGCGCCTTCCCCATCCAAAACGGGACTAGACAAGGCTGCCCCCTCTCCCCTCTCCTATTCGTATTAACTCTCGAACCCCTCCTAAATCGCCTCAGAATGAACTCCGATATAAAGGGTATAGAGATCTCAGGTAAAACGTACAAGGTTGCAGCATTTGCTGACGATATGCTCCTATTTCTAAGAGAGCCTCACATTTCCCTCCCCATCTCCATCTCATCTCCTGAAAGATCTCTCGCTCTTTCGACTAATCTCCAACCCAAAAATTAACACGACCAAATCATTCGCCCTCAATATAACCCTTCCCAAAGAAATGGTTAGACAATGCCAAAAGAACTTCTCTTTCCACTGGCAACCAGAGGCGATTAAATACCTAGGGATTTACCTAACAGCCGAACCCGCAAATCTTTATACAAAGAACTACCCCCCACTCCTAAAACTGATCACTGAGGACATACGCAATTAGGACAAACCCTTCTTTTCATGGTTCGGCAGAGCTGCAATCCTCAAAATGAACATCCTCCCACGCATACTTTTCCTGCTTCAAACTCTCCCGATCTTGATACCACAAACCTTTTTCAACTCTGTCAAAAAATGCTGTTCTGACTTTTTATGGAGACATAAATCCCCAAGAAATAGCTACACCCACCTAACTAGACCTAAAACAAAGGAGGGAATAGGACTACCTGACTTCAAAAACTATTACTGGGCTACACACCTAACCAGAATAGCTAATTGGTCGGAACAAACACTCCAGAGAAACTGGGTACATGTTGAGAATGCATTTGCAGACTTCCCCCTCAAGTTGACACCATGGATCAGCACACAACACCACCCCAAATCCCTCAAAGAACACCCTCTCATCCACGCCTCCTTGCACTGCTTCAAAGAAGCGTGTAAGAAAACAAAAATCTCTTCTAATCCTGGCCCCCTCACCCCAATAAGGCACAACCCAGCTTTCCCCCCAGGCCTATCACGCCATTTCCTAGATGAGCTTTGGCCAAACTCAGATATACACACACACCACTTTTTTAATAACGGTGCTTTACTAGATAGAGAACACATCCCAACAGCAAACACAGACACCCTAATACCACCATGGACCTATCTCCAAATTCGCCATTTCATTAGACAACTTAATAAGCAGTCGGAAGTCTCTAGACCACTCTCTCCCTATGAAAAATTATGCTCTCAACCAAACGGGGAAAGGCATCTCATATCTACTATCCACAACTTGTTCTTTCTAGACAGCCCCCCCAGCTCGGGAAAGACTTGCTCCCTATGGGAAAGAGACCTACAGGAGGATATTTCTGACGAACAGCGGGAAAAGATTTTTTCATTGACACATAAAAGCTCACTGAATGTCGCAACACAAGAAAACAATTACAAACTAGCACTTCGATGGTACAGAACCCCACAAATCCTGCACAAATATTACGACAATGTCCCTGAAACGTGTTGGAGATGCTCAGAATCCCAGGGCACCCTTCTACATATTTGGTGGAGCTGTCCACGCCTCCAACATTTCTGGTCTCAAGTCCATGACATAACTACCAGAATTTCCACATTCTCACTAAGTCTATCCCCAGCCCAATTCTTGCTTCACCACACAACCCTGCCAGGACAAATCTACCACAAATCCATTGCTATCCACTTAATAAACGCAGCCAAACTCTGTATCCCCATACACTGGAACTCACCATCTCCCCCAACGTTGGCAGAATGGTGTAAGAAAATAAACAAAATAGCAGAAATGGAGGAACTCATACATATCGCCAAAGAAACCCCCTCTAAATTTTCCAAGACATGGGCCTGTTGGACCCATTTCAAAGCAACCCAAGAATACCTCAACATAGTTAACACTCACCCGTAACAAACTGACTCTCCATAATCTGCAACGCGTCACCCCTCACTAGACCTTAACACCAGGAACAACACCCCATCCTTCTGCCCTTCCCAAACTTGACTACAATAAACACACCATAGAGATACAGATTCAAATTCTTGTCAGCACCCTCCCCTTCGCAAACGCCAGCAGAGCAGCAACGTCGGCTGGGACGCTGAGGGAGACCTGCGGAACTTCTTTCTCACCTCCTAGACTCTTCTTTTTCTTCCCCTCTAGCCCCCCCATCCCTCCTCTCCCCCCCTCATGCAATCCTTCATACCTTACCCCACCTCCCACCCCTTCCTATTCCACCCTACCTCAAGCCTTTTTCCAACATGACAATCCGATAACACAACCGCCGTGAAAGAAGCAATGCCTGGGGAAGATATCCCCAGACACCAAGCTACAATCATCCCTACTCAGGAATCAACTATCTAGCCCACACAGAACGCTAACCCCCTTAACTATGCTCTATAACCCAAAAGAACGACTTAACACCCTATGACTTAGATTCAAGATTTAAGGTGATATACAAAAGCTCGACCTACTAAATAAAATAGGCTCACACCCTATCTGTCCAAAAAAAAAACCCCTGTCCAAGACTACCGAGACACCCATAAGGACAATGCCTACATCACTTGACTAATATACCATAAACAAGACGAACTGGGATGCTTTTCCTTCTCACTGTTTCTGTCACCCTTCATGTGCCGGTTGTTACCAGTTATTAATGTACGAGATGTATTGACTACACATCTCTAATGTGCTCATGTTATGTACTTGTATTACTATGTTACAACTAAATAAAAACTTTCTTAATGGAAAAAAAAAAAAAAAAAAAGAAGAAGATGAAGATTTAAGACAAAGAAAGGAAGCAAGCAGACTAAAAGAACAAGCAGAAGACCAGAAGAAGGACTGGGCCAGGAGAAGATGGAGGAAGAAAGAAGAAAAGTGCTATTTTACACAATAAAGGACTTGTCAAAAACCGCCTCTTGTTTTTTTTACCACTACACTCCTTTTTTGGTGAATGGGTAGGGGTACAATGTACCCCATACCTATTCATGTAGGGGGGGCGGGACCTGGGGGCCCCGTTATTAAAGGGGGCTTTCAGATTCTGATAATCCCCCTGCCCACAGACCCCCCACAACCCTGGCCAGTGGCCATCAACATGGGGACAAGGTGATTTGGGGGCAACCTCAAAGCATCCTCCCCATGTTGAGGGCATGTGGTTCGGAGGGAGGGCGCTCGTTCGTCCCCACCCCCTCCTGCCTTGCCAGGGCTGCGTGCTCAGATAAGGATCTGGTTTGGATTTTGGGGGGACCCCACGCCATTTTTATTTTTAAATTTGGCACAGGGTTCCCCTAAAATCCATACCAGACCTGAAGGACCTGGTACGGACTTTGGGGGGGAACCCTACGCAATTTTTTTTTAAATTTTGGCGTGGGGTTCCCCTTAAAATCTATACCAGACATGAAGAGCCTGGTACAGACTTTGGAGGGGCCCCTACGCAAAGTATTTTTAAACATTTTGGCATGAAGTTCTCCTTAAAATCCATACCAGACCTAAAGGGCCTGGTGTGGACTTTGGGGGGACACCTATACAATTTTTTGGAGGGCGGGGTTCCCCTTAAAATCCTTACCAGACCTGAAGGGTCTGTTACGGACTTTGGGGGGGTCCCTATGCAATTTTTTTTTCTTTATTTTGGTGCGGGCCCCGCTGTTGTACATGACTTTAAAAATTGTGATGTCATGCCCCAGTCAAACAGGTGCTGAAAAATTGGGGCTTGGGTGTTGGCGGTGCCAGGACACTGTAACCCCTTGCAGTTACTCTTCTTGGGTGCAGGAACGGGGCCTGCTGTTGTAAATTGGTTTAACCACTTAAGGCCCGGAGCCCTTTTTTACACTTGTTTACAAGTTAAAATCATTTTTTTTGCTAGAAAATTACTCTCCGTAGGCGACGCTTTAAAATTTTTTAAAGGTTACCAGGTTAGAGGTGCAGAGGAAGTCTTTTGCTAGAATTATTGCTCACACTCTGGCAATTGCGGCGATACCTCACATGTGTGGTTAGAACACCAGTTTCATATGCGGGCGTGACTTATGTATGCGTTTTCTTTGCTGCG
The DNA here is from genome assembly GCA_018402905.1 of Glandirana rugosa. Taxonomy (NCBI): domain Eukaryota; kingdom Metazoa; phylum Chordata; class Amphibia; order Anura; family Ranidae; genus Glandirana; species Glandirana rugosa. The sequence goes on from BLSH010546469.1 coordinate 98,570, forward strand.
GGAGCTCACGGGTACAGTGGCGCTTTCTTTTTTTTTTTTACATTTTGTTATTTATGTTATTTATTTTTTTAACACGGTTTTATTTTTTAAAAATCTGATCACTTTTATTGCTATCACAAGGAATGTAAACATCCCTTGTGATAGTAATATATGGTGACAGGTACTCTTGTAGACCCCCCATGCCTCTTTTGCACTTCACAGTATTCAGATCACCAAAAACGACAATTCTGAATACTGTCATGTTTTTTTAAAACCGGCGCCATTTGCTGCCGAGTAAACCAGAAGTGACGTTGTGACGTCGCTTCCGGAAATGTACCAAGGAGTCCCGATTGAAGCCGATTCCAGCTTCCACAGGGACTCCACACAGTGGCCAGAAGCATTGGATTGGAGCTCTGGTCTCCCGGTGCGATGGGAGGCGGAGAAGTGCGGCGGATGGGGGTGGGAGGGGGGATGGCACCTCCCACTCCCTGGAATACAGATCGAGCAGCTTCCGAGCCGGGTCGGCCATTATCACCGGATAGCCGGCCGCCTGCTCTAAAAAACTGTACGGGGGTATAGCCTGTAGCTGCAGGCTATGCTCCGATACATCCACTTAAAGCTGTCATTGTTTATAAATGGTGATTCGCGCTAAGTGGTTAAAAATTGTGATGACATGCCCCAGTCAAATAGGTGGTGAAAATTTGGGCCTTGGGTGTTGTCGGTGCCAGAACACTGTAACCCCTTGCAGTTACTTTTGTTGGGCGCAGGAACGGGCCCTGCTGTTGTAATTTAGGTTAACCACTTAATGTGAATCGCTGTTTATAAACGGTGGCTGCTTTAACCAGTTGCTGGCCACCCGCCGTGGCTTGACGGCGGCAACATGGTTCGTTATCGCAAAACGAGTATTGTGCGCGTGCCGCTGGAGGCGTGCTCGCATGATCACTGTGTTCTGGGGGAGCAAGGGAGCGGGTAAGGTGGACCCAATCTCTGCCGGCTTCCCGCGATGGCTCCCCCGCAGTGAGAGAACGGAAGTCCGTGTATGTGAACACGGATCTCCATTTTGACAGGTGGAAAGGATATGATCACAGGCTCCCTGTATATGGGAGCCATGATCACTCCCCTCCCCCTGCCAGCCTAGCCCCCATACAGTTAGAACACTCTGAGGGAACACAGTTAACCCCTTAGAGCGCCCCCTCTAGGTTAACCATTCACTGTCAGTAACATTTATACAGTAATCAATAAATTTTCATAGTATTGATCGCTGTATAAATGCCAATGGTCCCAAAAAATGTCAAAATGGTCTGACATGTCCACCGCAATATCGCAGTACCACTAAAAATCTCAGACCGTCGTCATTACTAGTAAGAAATAAAAAAAATAAAAACTCCAGAAATAAATTCTCATCATTCGTAAACGCTGCAACTTTTGAGCAAATCAATCAATAAACGCCAATTGCAATTTTTTTTACCAATAATACGAGGAATATAAATCCAACAAAGCCGATGAAAAAAAAATTTTTTTATATTTGTATTTTAGCGAAAAGTAAGAAATGTTGGGGTTTTTTTGCAAAATTGTCGCTCTTTTTCTGTTTATAGCAGTGATCAGAAATGACGCAGAGGTGATCAAATACCACCAAAAGAAAGCTCTATTTGTGGGAAAAAAAGGACGAAAATTTTGTTCGGGTACAACGTTGCACGACCACGCAATTGTCAGTTAAAGGGACGCAGTGCCGAATCACAAAAAAGTGCCTTGGTCCTAAAGTGTGAAATCCCTCCGGGGCTGAAGTGGTTAAGTGGAAGTATCGGGGTATAGTCTGCAGCTACAGGCTATGCCCTGGTACCGCTTTTTAGAGCAAGCGGCCGGCTATCCGTTGATAACAGCCGATCCGCCTCGGTAGCCACTTGGTCGTTATCCCAGGCAGCGGGAGGGGACAAGTCCCCTCCCACCACCGTTCGCCACTCTTCTCCGGCCTCCCGCCCCACCGGGAGACCGGAGCTCCGATCTGGCACGTCCGCCGGCTGTGTGGAGTCCCTGTGGAATCCGGAATCAGCTTCGATCGGGACTCCTTCATACATTTCCGTAAGCAACACCACGTCAAGTGTACTATATACCGTACGTGCATCCCCGAATGCACTATAATGACCTGATGTATAGTGTACACTCAATACGCTGTGTGTATATATATATATATATATATATATATATATATATACACTGTATATATATATATTAGACTATATATATATATATATATATATATATATATATATTCTTGCACTACCTAAACGGATGCTATATACTACAAACACTGAATTAGCTGTATATAGTCTACTACATTAAAGGCATTGCATATATATATAAACCCTATCTATCTATGAATTTATCTTTTCTTTTTATCTATCTATCTATCTATCTATCTATCTATCTATCTATCTATCTATCTATCTATCTATCGTTTTTCTTTTTATCTATCTATCTATCTATCTATCTATCTATCTATCTATCTATCTATCTATCTATCTTTTTATTTCTTTTTTTTACACATTAAAAATGCAATCTAGCTAAACTTCCTGTAATCAGGAATCTAAGCTCACTATCTATTCACCGCTGCCAACACAGAGAGAGAGAAATGACAATTGGAGCTTTGTAGATAGACAAGTATACACTTCAGATATATGTTCTTTGTTCAAATTTAATGACTGGGGTTTACAACCACTTCAATTTACACTGTTCATCAAGGAACAAATGAGGGGAGGGCGTGGCCGGCCGAGCTCCAGCGTGGACGCATAGCAGAGAGCTCCGCTTCGACCGCCGGGGAAAAGAACAAAAATAGCCGCACCAACACAGAGACCAGCAGCCAAAAGAACTCTCCCTGCTCCCAGGACACCCGTGATCCCCGCGGAGATGTCCAAACGGAGAAACGAACCTCCGCAAGTGCTCAAAATACCGGAGTACTTCTCCTCCGTCCCCAGAGGCCTAAGGCAAGATGGCGCCAGAGAACAGCATGCTGATGCAGACGCCGCGCCGCCACAGGGAAGAAGCCTCCAGCAAGGTAACATCCTCTCCCACACACACCAAAACCATCTAGATGAGGACAGTAGCCCCACAACCAGAAGCCCAGCTAAATCTAAGCCCAGAAGGGACTCCACGCCAGAACGGGAGGACACAGGGGGCATGGAGGTGGGGGGAGAAGATCAAGCAGGCACAGCCACAGGGACCAGTAAACAATCAGACCCGATTGCCATATTCCCTACAACAGGCCAGCCAGTGTCAGATGTGATGCTAAAAGAAATGCTAATGTCCCTCAGAGCCTCCCTGTCTGTGGACTTAGTAAGCAGTATTCAACAATGCCAGAAAGAAGTAGCCTCACTGGGTAAAAGAGTGAGCACAATGGAAGACAGGTTGGGAGACTACACTACCCCCTTCAACCTATTAGTGGACGCTCACAATACACATAAAGAGGAATTATCATGGATCAAAGACAAAATCGCAGACCTAGAGGACAGAAGCAGAAGACAAAACATAAAAATAAGGGGAATACCAGAATCTATCCCTAACCACCAACTGCAACAGTATTCCCTGTCCCTATTCTCTACAATGGCCCCGGAGTTAAACCCGCATGATTTGATGATAGACAGAATACACAGAGTCCCCAAACCTTCATTTCTGCCTGCAGAAATACCCAGAGACGTGCTTTTAAAGATGCACTATTTTCACTCAAAAGAATTACTGATGTCCATATACAGGAAAGCTGGCAATCTCCCAGAGCAATACTCATCACTGCAACTTCTCCCTGACCTATCCAAGCACACATTGCAACGCAGGCGTAACCTGGCTACCATCACCAAAGCCTTAAGAAATCACACCATACCTCATAAATGGAGATACCCGGCCACTCTAACTGTCACTCATAATGGGAGCACAAAGTCAATAACATCTCTGGAACAAGGCCTATCAGCCCTACGGGAGTGGGGAATACTCCCAGACCCTCCGCTACCACATCACAGCCCTCAGCACGTTCCACGCTCTGACAATGACTGGCGCTTAGTCTCCAAGAAGAAACCCCCCAAAAACCGAGACAAAAGCGGCCCTAACCAACAACTGTTCAAACAACATAATCCCCCACCAGGTCATTAACCGGATTTTTCCTGTTTGACACCCCTCCATTACCGGCAATCCCGGTTCTGTAACCAGATCGCCTTGTTAGATCTTACTCTTCTTTTTTTTTACCTTGTGTTTTTACCTTTATACAGTTTTGCCGAAAGCTCACATTTGTTGCTATATACATCTTCTAACCCTCTCTCCTCTGTTCGGTGCAAGCTATGGAGACCAACGCCCGTGATGTCCTCAACATCAAAATATCTGACTGTCATCAGCCAATTCAGATCCTGAACAACATGGACCAAATCCCAACATTCTTCCGCCTGATTACTACTTCAGAGCCACCCTCTGGACGACGACGGAACTGTGAGTACGCAACTACACTCATCAACACACCAGATACCCTTCCATCATGATAAATTGTCTGTCACTTAACGTCAGAGGCCTCAACCACCCGGCCAAGCGCCGCTCCATGTGGGAAGAGGCAATAAGACTTAAAGCTGACATATTGGCAGTACAGGAAACCCACTTCCAGAGAGGTGCCACACCGAGGTGCACACACAAGAACTACCCCAACATTTTTCTAGCCTGTGACCCCCAAAGCAAAAGGAAAGGCGTGCTACTAGCAATTAGAGACTCGCTAGCCTTCTCCCTGAAAGACGCAATCTTGGACCAAGAGGGCCGTTATATAATAATCACCTGCGATATCAATACCAAGCCTTATACCTTAGTGACCCTCTATGCCCCGAACTCCCGCCAACTAAGATTCCATAAAGCACTCCTACGGCTTGTTACAAAAATCAACTATGGCCACCTCTTAATCTGTGGCGATTTCAATCTCACGGTTGATCCCAGCATAGACACTACAAAACCTTCCCCAGGAAGGAACACCTCCCTAACGAACCTACTCCACACAGAAGAATTGTATGATATATGGAGATGCCAACATGCATCAGAAAGAGACTATACGTTTTTTTCCACCAGGCACAGGAGCTACACTCGCATAGACTTGTTCGTGACTGACAAGTGGTTACTACAACAAATCTCCTCATCCAAAATACATGAAATAACTTGGTCTGACCACGCAGCCGTATCCATACAAATAGCAGAAAAGGGTGCCTCCCCACTGACCCGCATCTGGCGCTGCAACACAGACTTACTACAAAACCCGAACACAACAAAAATTCTAAAAGATAAATTAACAGAATTTTTTTACCATCAATGCTCCCTCGGTAAACAACCCCTTCTCAATCTGGAACTCCCACAAAGCCTACATGAGAGGCATATTGATTCAGCAAAGTGCTAGAGCCAGGAAGGCACACAACGCCAAAATTAACACTATTACAGAAGAAATACACAAACTAGAAACACTCAACAAGCAGAACACCACTCTAAAAACCACTAACACACTACAATCCTTAAGAGAGGAGCTACATAAACTCCTACTTCATCGCCACCTAACTATCATCAAACACTCCAAAGCCAACTATTATGCTAACACTAATAGAGCAAGCAAACTCTTAGCAAGCAAACTCAAGATGACTCTAGCCAAGACAAGAATCGCACACCTCACCCACCCAACCACAGGCCACAAAATAACAAACCCTCAAGAGATTGCAAACCAGCTCGTGACCTTTTATGGTGATCTCTACAATTTAGCATCAGACCCACACACCCCACAACCCACAGAGTTAGCAATCGATACTTTCCTCCATAAATTAGACCTCCCGGCTCTAGCACCGCATCAGCTTCAACACCTTAATGCCCCTTTCACAAACAAAGAACTACAAACCACAATAAAGTCTCTCGCCATAGGGAAATCACCAGGGCCAGATGGCCTTCCGAGTGAGTATTACCGTACATTTCAAGATATCCTAACACCCCACCTTACCTCAATGTTTACCGAGGCAGCATCCCGCTCCGAATTCCCCCAAGAAATGCTTAAAGCACATGTAATTGCAATACCCAAACCAGGGAAGGATCCTACTAGTGCAGCTAACTACAGACCAATATCTCTACTAAATGTAGACGTAAAAATCTCTGCTAAAGTCTTATCGCAAGGATTACATGAAATATTACCTACCCTCGTAAGCAGCGACCAGATGGGGTTCATTAAGGGGAGACAGACCTCTGATGCTACAAGAAGAATCATAAATATTATCAATTTTGCCGAACGCACGCGAACGCCTTCTCTGCTGCTTTCCATAGACGCAGAGAAGGCGTTCGATAGGGTGCACTGGAAATATATGAATACAGTTTTATCAAAATTTGGCTTCACTGACCACATACTCTCAGCAATTCTTGCCTTGTATGCTCACCCCACGGCACAAGTCTACACGTCAGGTATGCTATCAGACCCCTTCCGAATCAGCAATGGCACAAGACAAGGTTGTCCCCTATCGCCCACCATATTCAACCTCCTAATCGAACCCCTTGCAGTAGCCCTTAAAACCCATCCAAATTTACATGGTTTCCACATAGGCACAACAGACCACAAAATAACACTATTTGCGGATGACGTGATACTTTCTCTGACCGACCCAGCAACGTCACTCCCAGAAGCCCTTCAAATCCTGACAGAATTCAGTCAAATATCCTATTACAAAGTAAACTACTCCAAATCCCTCATCCTCAATCTAGGCATCAATGAACCACTCAAACACTCCCTACAAAAACAGCTTCCCTTCAAATGGAGCACAAACAATATACCCTATCTAGGTATCCTGCTCTGTAGGAAAACATCAGACCTCCCAACACTAAACTTTCGCCCACTTATTAACAAAATACAAGCACAGATGAAACAACAGGCCAACATAGAGCTCTCCTGGGCAGGTAGATTAGCCTCTTTCAAAATGATGACCTTACCCCAAATCCTGTACCTTTTCAGGACATTACCCATCCCCATACCCCTTCACCTAATAAATTTCTTATCAAAACTACTAAACAATTATGTCTGGAGAGGAAAAAAAGCTTGATGCTCCCAAGAAGCTCTAATGCCCCACAAATTAGCTGGGGGAGTGGGCTGGGTTAACCTGAAAGACTATTATCTGGCAATCCGGATGGACCAACTAAAGCACTGGTTCCAGGGGAACACTCTATCACCTTGGTTAGCAATGGAACTAGCCCTCACCCCTGCCAAAACACCTCAAGGCCTCCTCATAAGTGATGCTTGGAAGCCATGGAACCTTGCCTCCTTCCCCCTAACTACTCAGGCCGCAATCCTAGCCTGGCGATCCTTAAACGCACTGGCAAAAAGCGAGTCCCATAGTCTATGTGACACTTACCCAATTCAAATCCTTGAAGAACTCATCCCAATGCTAAATACTTCACCACTACAATTAGCAGGCGTACAAAATATAAGAGACATGATGAGTAATAACCATACAAAACATATAAACACGCTCTTATCAGATTATAAAATTCCAAGAGAACAATACTTCACCTGTGCCCGGATTATATCCTTCCTCTCCAAACACCCCCCCCCCAAAATACATCTACCAGAACATATTTGTGAATTCCTAACATCAACACTTCCAGGGAAGAAAGGAACATCACTCTTTTACAATACACTTCACAACAAAAAAACTATTCACATTTCTAGAACTCTAAGAAAGTGGGAGTTGGATTTGAAGGCATGCCTTACCACAGATCAATGGCAATCAGCACTTCATTCTATTTACATGGCATCTAAATGCACCACTGGGAAATGACTATAAAAATCAACCATAGATGGTATTACACGCCACAAAGAATAGCCACCTTTTCCAACTCAGCCTCACCCCTATGCTGGAGAGGCTGCGGCCAAATAGGTAACCTCACTCACATTCTCTGGAGTTGCCCAAGCCTCAAGAGGTTTTGGTACCAGGTATTTAAACACATAGCCACACTAACAGGAATTCTCACTCAACCCTACCCATCTCTCGCACTTCTCAACATTGGAACATTGGAATTGATAACTAACCTGCATCACAAAGAGTTGTAGTTACCCACATACTATTAGCAGCACGGCAAACTATCCTCAGGAAATGGAAAACAAAGGCGGCACCAAATCTCTCAGAAGTGACAACCTTAGTACATCACAACTACATCTGTGAACGCATCATAGCATACAAAAATGCATCAGGACCTACCTTTCATAGAAAATGGGAAATATGGCCCAAAATGGATAATTAACAACATGGACACCCCTGCTCCGAACCCCCCCCCCCTCTAACCACCTCTAAGTTTACATCACCCAAACACCACCCATCTCACTCTCATACTTTCCCTTACCCCTTAATATTCAATTACTACAGAACTACACCTCAATCTACTTATCAACACCTTTACCTTTAACGCACTATGTGAGCAGTTGTTGTTGTTCTCCTCATCTCCCTAAAATCCATTGACGCATGGACCCTGGATACCTCACTTAAGATCTGCTGATCCTATGCCGAACGGCGATTCTCACCAGAAGGATGTAATACTTAGACGTTAGGCCACCCTGCATCCTCGGGCACAAATGTGCTCCCAAATGGGGTGCCCGTGGGGACAGGGAAGGCCCTCACAATTGATACCCGAAGCGACATAAACATCCCCACAACACGAATACAGACGCAATCCCGTCACTATAAGCTTAATCTCCATACACGAGTATCGGTGGATCAACAAAGATATCAGTGAGAACAACAACAACAACAAACCCTGTAAGAATTGTTTCGTTATCTTTACTGTTTCTTGTTGAATACTCATGGATACACTCTCTCATTGTTCTTCTGTGTCTATTTGCATTGTTATCCATGAGACGCATGTCTTTGTTTATTGTATCAAGAAATTTTTCAATAAAAATTGATCTGAAAAAAAAAAAAAAAAAAAAAAAGGAACAAATGAGGCAGGGAAATTAACCTAATCAACATGAACCTAAATATGTCTGTATCTAGAATTTGGGTAGATCAATCAGAACTGATCTTTTGAGAATTTGCTGCATATAAATATGATTGAAAATGCACTAATTGTAGTCCAAGATCATTAGAATATACAGCTGTCAAAACTAGAGTTGAGCGAACTTCTAGAAGTTCGGGTTCTGCTGGTTCAGCCGAACTTTGGGACAAAGTCCGGGTTCGGGTCCGGACAGAACCCGAACTTTGCCCCGACCCCGAACCCCATTGAAATCAATGGGGACCCGAATTTTTAAGCACAAAAATGGCTGTAAAAAAGTCCTGGAAAGTCCTAGAGGTCTGCAAAAGGAAAGAAAATGGGGGTAAGGGTGGGACAAGTGCCCTACAAAGAAATGGGGACAGGGAAATAACTTTAAATATTTAAAAAAAAAAATAAAAACATAAAAAAATCAAAAATGGAGGTGGATGTGGACCATCTTCAAACTCTGTGTGAAAAGTATTAGAAGCCATATCACTGTTCTAAAATCATCTTCAAACTGTGTGAAAAAAGTATAAATTAGCCGGGAGAACCCATATCACTGTTCTACAATCATCTGGAAACTGTGTGTTAAACTTAAATTAAAACCGGGAGAACCCATATCATTGTTCTACAATTATCTGGAAACTGTGTGTTAAACTTAAATTAAAACCGGGAGAACCCATATCACTGTTCTACAATCATCTATGGGTTGTATGGGTTCTCCCGGCTAATTTATACTTTTTTTCACACAGTTTGAAGATGATTTTAGAACAGTGATATGGCTTCTACCATTAATTAATACTTTTCACACACAGTTTGAAGATGGTCCACATCCACCTCCATTTTTGATTTTTTTATGTTTTTATTTTTTTAAAATATTTAAAGTTATTTCCCTGTCCCCATTTCTTTGTAGGGCACTTGTCCCACCCTTACCCCCATTTTTCTTCCTTTTGCAGACCTCTAGGACTTTCCAGGACTTTTTTACAGCAATTTTCAGAGCTTTTAGTAAAATTACCAGAACCCCGGACCCGAACCCGGACTTTTTTTGAAAAGTTTGGGTCCGGGTCCCGGACACCCAAAAGTTCGGTACGGACCCGAACTTTACAGTCCGGGTTCGCTCAACACTAGTCAAAGCAAATTGTAAAATGAAGAACAAGGGCTAATAATGGCATGTGACATGGTTTGGGACTTTTCACAGACTCCATGAAGATTTGTATCCTTATTAGTTCTAATGAGAGGAAATCATTTTTAAAATTTAAAAGAAAACTTTATAACTGTTCTATCTAAATTCACAACCACTTGCGGTACCCACTTTGTGGGGAAAATGGAATCCTTTTAAAAATGTATCCCTTGGTCATTAGTATGATAAAGAAAACATGCATAACATATATTACCTTAAGGCTGGGTTCACACCTATGCGAATTGGATGCAGTTTATATACATCCAATTTGCAGAACATTTCACAACTTGTTCTTTTCTATGTGTCTGGTTCACATATGTGCGTGGCATCCGCACTCCGCATTGCACAGAAAATATATGCGTTTTCTAGGTAGTGCGGTGCAAATTTTAGGCACATTATCCTTAATGGAAACGCATCTGATTCGCAGATGTGTTCCGTTGTGAACAGGAATTCTCTCCCCCTCCTCACTACACCTCCCAGGTCAGCTGATCCGCAGCTATAATGGAGAGGAACTGCTGAACAGCCGCTTTTTCTCTTCGAGGAGAAAACAGGGCTGGAATTCGAACCAAGCTTCTATGAATCCAGCCTTAAATGCATATGTCAACATAGTGTACAAGTATCTTTGCCAATTAACTTGGATGAGTCTGGATGGGGAAAAAATGCAATCAATTCTGTATAAAAGCAAATGGAGTAAAACATTTTTCTTGTGGAGGGTGAAATATCATATTGTCTAACATAAAATCCATGTGAGGATCTTTTGAATGCATCTACCATTGCCAAATGATTCATGATATTCACATACAGAGCAATGACAACACCCAACAATTTTGTTAAGGAATGATGTACAGGATGACTTACTAAGAAGGGCAAGAACCTTGTTTGGTCAGGGAGGAAAGAGGAGAGGAAGCTTGCATTGGGAAGGTAAAACATGGCCATTAAATGGTTCTTACAGCCTGCAATAATATCAGTCAGCACTAGAGGGAGACACGCACACACATCTAGCTGGCTGGACACACAGAGGGAGATACAAATCTTACATACATTCAGATGCATGCTAAGGGTTGTGTAGCAGCTAGGTTAATCCCCCCCCCCCCCCCCACACTTCTTAGATTCCCCAAGATATCTTGTGAGCTGAAATCATTGCACACTTTCACCTTTCCCACTGTCCACACAGACACACAACTCTAGGTATCTTGCCACCACCTGCAGTATGTCAGCGGACTGATCTGCTAGGTAACTATACATATGCAAACACACACTGAGCATACAGGAACTTGTAATGCATTGATCTCTCTAGAAGCTTTGCATTCTTAGCTTAGTATCCTTAAATTCAACTTATTTATATTTAACATCCTTAGGCATGCAGAGCATGGAAATGTGTATAGAATGAAAAATGACCAAAAGACAAGAAAATGATATACAGAAGCATCATTTGGCTATTTGATATCTAATAAAACATGAGAAAAACAGAAATAAACTTTGCCTTTCGGGCAGTATTGTTTTATCTTGTTGGTGGGAGAAGTCCAGACATTCCATAATTGTCACAGTTTTAACATATTCTCCAGATAAGTTACACTGTTTATTTTCAGGGTACTTGATGTATATAAATAAGAATATTGGATGGACCTACCTTGGTTGTGCGCTTGGTGTGAGGAGCATTCTTGCCTCCTGAAGTGACCATAGGATACATAAACCAGCTGTTTCTGATGGCTAGGTCAAAGACACTAGCACATCATTCCAATTGCAGCAAGTTCAAACTATACATGGCTTTAGTAAGCAGTGTCCATAAAATCTTTTACTCAATTTTTCATACTATCAGAAGAAATAAATCTCCTTTAATATTTTGGATATTATAATAAATGCAACATACTCCCTCGGGTCTAAGAAAATGATTGGTGACAGCAGAGCCTAAAGCCCTGTAGACACAGGACGAATGCCAGCAGACATTGGCTGGTTCAATAAAAACTGTGTGCATGCCAGCCGACCAGCTCTCTCAGCCAATGGTTGAGAGCGCAGATTGGAGTGTTCTGGTGGGGGGCTGTCCCCCTGTCAGAACACAACAGCTCAGCAGGGAAGATCACTGTACTAATGTCAGATCGTTAGTACAGTGGCTCTGACCTGAGCTGACAGGTTTTTTTTCATTCAATTCACTGGGTTGAGCAGAAAAAAACAAATAGTGTGTACCAGGCTTTAGTGTGTAAAGACCTCTCCGTCCCTGCTGGGTTGTAGTTATAACGTCGATTAACTTTATGTACACCACAAACCTATAGGGTCATGTCAGAAACGTATTGACAGCTAGGTCTTAATATGAGTCTGCAGGCCTAAGTTGTCTGTTAAGACTCTAATTTGTGTACATTTAGCCATACTACTTGAAATTGAATCATGAATATATTTTGGATATTATCATCTTTCCTATGATGTGTAATGTTACATTAGCAAAATTATCATGTCTCCTTCTATGATGCTTCAAGAAGAAAAAGTGTGTGTATTATTTTGCCTCATGGTGCTAAGTGCTTCTAATCATAGTTATGCATAGCTCCCAACTATCCCTGATTTTGAGGGACTGTCCCTGGTTTGGAACAAAGTCCCTCTGTCCCTCATTTCTCCTCATTTGGCCCTCAGTTTGGTCTGATCTATATAGCTGTATATAAAATGCACTATTTATCTTTCAAAAAGTGTTTCCTAGTGCTAAACCTTACACCCAGTTTCTAAATTGCTGCATTTGTAAATGTCAAAAGCCAGTATAATGGAATAGTAATGGTAAAAAAAAAGCACTTGTGGGTTTAACTAATATTTTTTTGTATAATTCTCCTTTAGGGGGGTAACAGAGGGTGTGTCCTATGCCTACATACTTGTGCTAATAGGTGTCCCTCATTCCCTTCTCAAAAAGTTTTGAGGTATGGTTATGATAGCTATGAGGTTCAACCCCCCCCCCCCCCATCAAAACGACAACAACTTTGAAGGGGATGCATGATTCATAAGTGCAGCTTGTCTTGCTGTGAACACTTTTTACAGACAGGCAGTTGCAAGAGAAACATGGGGGGCAGGTTAGACCTTATAACTATGGTTAAAAAGAACTTAGCAACATAGAATAAAGTACTACATGTACTTTGTCTCATAGGGGACAGAAGGACAGAACTGTAACAAAACATTATAATGTAGGATCTTCTTTACATTACAAAGTCCTTTCTGACTATTCTTAGTCTTCTTTTGAACATGCTATGAAATGTTAATGCTGAGGCAGTTAATGGATATGTAATCCCTAACTGAATGACATTTAATTGGCTGACTGGGAAAAGAAAATCCTAACACTATCTACTGTATGCTTAAAAATGTCCCCTCCCCTCTTATCCTACCTATCCTGATGAACCCATATACAAAAGATGTGTGTACTTAGCTATTTTTAATTTGCTCCAGTTTGGTCACATGGTCCTGCAGTTCTGGTTCCCCTGTCTCAATGAGAGGCTTCTGCAGGGGAGAGGAGGTAGCACCAACAACAGCTAGGCTATGGGAACCTATGGGTGATGTCACAGCTCCTGGAATGTCCAGCCATTGTCCAGTGCTTCCTGAGTCAGAGCTGCAGGATCACATGACCAGACTGGAATGGATTAAAAATAAATAACTGTAAAGATTTTATTTTAATACAGGTTAGGTTGGAAAGGTAGGACGAGGGGGAGGGGAACATTTTTAAGAATAGTTAGACTTGGGCTTTTCTTCCAATTTGAAGCTGAACTCCAGACAAAAAAATGTTCACTTAACTACATTCCTTAATAGCCACAAATTATCTAAATGCACTTCGTGTCCACCAAATGCTTTTGCAACCAAAAATATTGTGTTGTAAATATGCCAGTGACATTATCATTGTACTGCTTATAACCTGTGCAGAAAACAATACTGAGGGAACACAGCAGGCCCACCAAGTGCATGCTGCCTTCTGAACATTTTAGAGGGGTGGATATAAGACTAGTCACCTTGCATAAAGAGAGAGAGACAGTGCAGTGGCAGCTGGTGATTTTTTGTTTGGGGGGGTGACAAACAACCACCCCCCAGTGGCACCTCAAACCCCCCATCTACCCCCGCTGTTGCAACACACCTGGGTGGGCTCCGGATGCAATACTCCGTGCCCCAAGCCCACCCTATTTTGAAGCCCATTAGAGCCTCTGGCTCTAATCAGTGCTTCAAAAAAAACACCCCCCGCCTACCCCTGCCATTGGAATTCATGTGCCCGGTGTCCTGAAAGGGGCCTGGCGCATGGATAGGGAGGGTGGCAGCATGGATAGGGGGGGCAGCATCCATGCACCCTCAATGGACGGATCGCTCCTGAGACAGTGACTGATCTTATTTATAGGAAGCTGCCAGGCAAAGTTTTATACTGAATTACTGTACAGATCTGGAAGATATGAAATCACATCAAGATTGAAGTAAGGCACACACCTTTTGTATCACGGCCCCTGGAATTTCCAGTCATTGTTGAGTGCTTTCTGAGTCAGTGCAGGATCATGTGAAGAGACTGGAATGGATTAAATATAGATAATTATAGAGATTTTTTTTTTTTTAACTTATTTTTTATTGATTTTATCAAGTGATACACTTGTTAATCGCAAGTACATGTTAAACAATTTAAGCACGAAGGCATCCTTGTAACAGTAAACAACAATTCAGGTACCATATATACACACAAGGATACGTATGCAACAATGAACTGAATCGCTGGCAAGCGCGTGAGCAATGAGAGTTAATTTTACCGTATGTCCTTTGTCTGCAAAAGGATTCCCAGTTGTCCATCACTGTGCACCCCCTGTGGGAACATGTTTGTGCTCAGAAGAGGACCCCCGGAAGGTCATGTTTTATTGGTCCCTGTTGAGGTCACTTTACCTTCCCTTGGAGGCTAAGCTTGTTTTTAGTATTTATACAGTAATGATAGGGCGCATATCTCTTGCAACATGGAGATGGTAGGAGGGGGTAGGGAGGGTAGTGGGAGAGGGGTAAGGAATGGGGAAGGGGAAGTAGGGAAAGAAAACTGAATATAGCTAGAATACCTATATTTAACTATGCAAACTTGCTGTTTAGTTGTCTCCTGCATATATTACCATATCTTGTGTTCAAACAGTAATCCAGACCTTATTGGTCCTGGATTTGAAACCAGGTGCTCCATGGATTCCAGTTGCGTACTGTCTTGTTGAGCGAGTTGTTTGTTGTTGCCAGCATGCTTTCATAATGGAAATGGGTTTGAGTTGTCTCTATTACCCTTTTAAATTGCGGGGGGATTGGGCTTTTCCAATTTTTAGTTATGTGATATTTAGTCACCAATAATATATGTGAGATGATTGTCCTATACTTCGGGGGGAAGTCGTCAATGTTTAAATTGACCAGTGCTAACTCTGGGGATGGGGTGACCTTCTGTTTTGTGATTTGAGATATGGTTGTGAATGCCTCATCCCAATAATGTTTCAATTTAGGGCAACTCCATAGGATGTGTATGAGAGATCCCCGCTCCCCACATCTCCTCCAACATAGAGGGGAAGCTAGCTTATCAAAAGTTGCTATCCTGGTTGGTGTAATGTACCTCCTTTGAAAAACATTTTGAGCTGTTTCCCAAAGTGCTGAGCTTTTAGTCAATGCATACGTATACCCCAATGCTTTGTGCCACTTGTCGGTTGTGTAAGATTTACCTAAATCGCCCTCCCAATGAGTAAATGGAGGTGAGTGGATAAACAGTGTCTTTTCTTGAAGTATGTTGTATATAAGTGAAGTCCCTTTTTCCCCTGCGGATCGTTGTGTTAGGAAGGTGTGAATTTGTGTGGGAATCTTTACCCAAATTTGAGGGTTTTTCTTTAAGCAGCTTGCTATTTGGAGATAGTGAAAATGTGAATTCTCCGTTAAGGCTAACTCCTCCTTTAATCGTTGATAATCTTTTATTTTCCCATCTGAAAGGAGCTTGTCGATGGATAACGCGCTTTGTTTCATTTGAATTGGGAGTCGTATAGAGGGAATGATTTCCTCTATAATATCCACCGTGAGGTTGAGGTCAGTTGTATTCGTGGCTGTCCACTTAAGGTTAATTAGCTTGTGCCAGGCTTTAACTGTAGCTAACATTGTGAGTGGTAAAGACCTGCTTAGTTTGGCTTTAGGGTGGATACTGCATAGCCAGTTGCTTAGGTGTTTTTTTGGGGTATTTTGCATTTTTAGTTCTCCCCATCTTGTCTTGGGTACAGGGAGAAACCACTCTCTAGCCTGATTCAGGATATTAGCCCAGTAGTAGTCTGCGATGCTCACTAGGCCCGACCCCCCAGCGTATTTGTGTTTGGAGAGCCAACAGTTGGCTATCCTGGGTTTCTTATATGCCCATATGAACCTTTGTAGTGCTGCCTGAAGGGAAGATATGTAGTTTGACGGAATTGGTATAGGCAGGGTGCGGAATAAGTATAGGAGTTGAGGGAGGACAATCATTTTGAACCCCGCTAACCTGCCCAGCCATGAAAACTTGTGTCTGCTCAACTCCCTAAGTGCCTGATTGAAGTGTTCCTTATAGGGTTGATAGTTATCTTTGAAAAGGTGGGATGGGTTACTGGTCAGCGATATCCC
>BLSH010546469.1:115320-139995 GCA_018402905.1 Glandirana rugosa
AGTGAATATATGTTGTATGAAGTTCTTTTCTGTGACAAATAGGTGAGTGGAGGTAAATGAGTAACCCTCCCACTAAATCCATTTAGAATGTGTTGGCTGTTCACCGTGTTTCGTAACTCCATGTGCATACGTCGCTGATTTTTGAGTCGTGAAACCCTTTGTCGAGTTTTACAAAAAGTTTCCTCCATGTACTGTGGTTGGTCCTATCGGTGTAAACTATTCGATCGAAGGGGAGATACGACCTCCTCCACACCCCTCGCCCCTAGAGAGTATGTGTAGGACACCTCAACGGGATTTAACTTTGTAATAACCCTACTCCGTAAGTGTTGGTATAGAGGTGACCTTCTGTTTTGTGATTTGAGATATGGTTGTGAATGCCTCATCCCAATAATGTTTCAATTTAGGGCAACTCCACAGGATGTGTATGAGAGATCCCCGCTCCCCACACCTCCTCCAGCATAGAGGGGAAGCTAGCTTATCAAATGTGGCTATCCTGGTTGGTGTCATGTACCTCCTTTGAAAAACATTTTGAGCTGTTTCCCAAAGTGCTGAGTTTTTAGTCGCTGCATACGTGTACCTCAATGCTTTGTGCCACTTGTCGGTTGTGTAAGATTTACCTAAATCACCCTCCCAATGAGTAAATGGAGGTGAGTGGATAAACAGTGTCTTTTCTTGAAGTATGTTGTATATAAGTGAAGTTCCCTTTTTCCCCTGCGGATCGTTGTGTTAGGAAGGTGTGAATTTGTGTGGGAATCTTTACCCAAATTTGAGGGTTTTTCTTTAAGCAGCTTGCTATTTGGAGATAGTGAAAATGTGAGTTCTCCGTTAAGGCTAACTCCTCCTTTAATCGTTGATAATCTTTTATTTTCCCATCTGAAAGGAGCTTGTCGATGGATAACGCGCTTTGTTTCATTTGAATTGGGAGTCGTATAGAATGAATGATTTCCTCTATAATATCCACTGTGAGATTGAGGTCAGTTGTATTCGTGGCTGTCTTGTGCCAGGCTTTAACTGTAGCTAACATTGTGAGTGGTAAAGACCTGCTTAGTTTGGCTTTAGGGTGAATACTGCATAGCCAGTTGCTTAGGTGTTTTTTTGGGGTATTTTGCATATCTAGTTCTCCCCATCTTGTCGGGGGTACAGGGAGAAACCACTCTCTAGCCTGATTCAGGACATTAGCCCAGTAGTAGTCTGCGATGCTAACTAGGCCCGATCCCCCAGCGTATTTGTGTTTGGAGAGCCAACAGTTGGCTATCCTGGGTTTCTTATATGCCCATATGAACCTTTGTAGTGCTGCCTGAAGGGAAGATATGTAGTTTGATGGAATTGGTATGGGCAGGGTGCGGAATAAGTATAGGAGTTGAGGGAGGACAATCTTTTTGAACCCCGCTAACCTGCCCAGCCATGAAATCTTGTGTCTGCTCAACTCCCTAAGTGCCTGATTGAAGTGTTCCTTATAGGGTTGATAGTTATCTTTGAAAAGGTTGGATGGGTTACTGGTCAACGATATCCCCAGATATTCAATAACCTCGTTCTGCCCATTGGAAAGGGAATTGTGAGGCGATTATATTCCTAGTTATAGCATCTAATCCTATGTCTAAGAGGTGGGACTTTGATGCGTTCGCTTTATAATAGGATATAGACCCAAACTCCTGTAGTATTCTACTTACTTCCACTAAAGACGAGTGGGGGTTGGTTAATATCAAGATTATATCATCTGCAAACAGACTTCTTTTGTGGTTGTAGGTGCCTACTTGGATCCCAGAGATCCGTTCCGATTTTCGTATGAGTTCGGCGAGGGGTTCTATTGCTAGGTTGAAAATTAATGGGGAAAGGGGGCAGCCTTGGCGGGTTCCATTTGTGATTGGAAACGGGCAAGACAGCATATCACTAACATATAATCTAGCAGAGGGAGTTGTGTAGAGAGCTAGTATGGCAGATAGGATTGCATTTTTAAAACCAAATTTTATTAGAACTTCCTTCATATACCCCCAGTGTACCCTGTCGAACGCCTTCTCTGCGTCCAATGTCAGGAGCAGAGAAGGCGTTCCACTGCATCTAGCCACGTGGATTAGGTTTAGCACCCTCCTGGTGGCATCTGACGTTTGTCTTCCCTTTACAAATCCCGTCTGGTCCCTGTTGATGAGGTCGGGCAAAATCTTCGCTATTCTTAATGCTATAAGTTTAGCATATATTTTTAGATCTGCGTTTAGCAGAGATATGGGCCGGAGATTTTGTGGAACATCAGGGGTTTTCCCCGGCTTGGGTAATGCAATAATCACAGCTTCAAGCATTTCAGAAGGAAGAGAGGAGGAGGAGGCAGCTTCGCTAAAGAGATCTCACAGGTGAGGCCCCAAAATAGGGAGAAATTGTTTATAGTACTCACCCGGAAGTCCTTCCGGACACGGTGCTTTGTTTAGGGGTAGGCTATGAATCACCTGTTCAATCTCCCTTAAGGTGAAGGGGGAATTTAATTATTTTAGGTGGTCTTCACTTAAATGAGGGAGGTCAATTCTAGAGAGGAATTTAGAAATTTCTTCCGGCAGTGGCTGAGGGGTGTTTGGGTCATCTTTTATGTTGTATAACGAGCAGTAATATGTGCTGAATGCGTCAGCAATTTCCTGTGGGTTTATAATCTTATGTTTAGTTTGAGAGTGGATCAAGTGGGGGATATGGCTTTTAATCCTCTGCCCTTTGATCCGATTTGCCATAGCTTTCCCCGCCTTGTTCGAAGTGGAATAGGTACTGGCTCTCAGTTTGCGGTATGACCTTTCATGAATTTCTAGTAAAATGGTCCTCAACTCTTGGCGTTTAGATAAAACACTTAATTGAGGTTCCTGAGAGGGGTTTGCTATGTTTAGAGCTTCTAGTCTTGCAATTTCCTTTATGATCTCCTCCACTCGCTGCGTCCTCCTCCTGTTGGCCTTTGCACATTGTTGGATCAGTACCCCCCTTACACAGGCTTTATGTGCCAGCCAGAGAGTAGCTGCGGAGGATACCGATCCAACATTAATATTGAAGAACTCTTTTAACTTGTCAACTATAAAGTGTGAATATGGGGGGGGTTTGCATGACGTAGGAGTTGGACCTCCACAACCTGGATGCGTGGTGGTGGGCGTTAATGATGAGTGTAAGGCTGATTGGGCATGGTCAGACCATGTTATTGATTCTATTTCTGCTGATTGGATTCTTTGCAAGGACCATTTGTCCACTAGGAATAGATCGATTCTTGAATATGTATTGTGGGGAATCGAGTGAAATGTATAATCTCGCTCCGTTGTATGTAGGCACCTCCACATATCATGCAAATCGTGATCCCTTAAAAATTTAGGCAGGCTACAGCTCAATCTGGGTGTTGGGTTAGTAGTGTCCAAAGTTTTATCTGGCGCAAGGTTAAAGTCCCCACATACAATCAAAGCGCCCTTCCGGATGTTGTTTGTTTTTTTCATCAGATTGTTCAAAAAACGTATCTGGTGCGTATTGGGTGCATAAAGGCACACCAGTGTGCAGGTTAGTGAGTTTACTGTGCATAGGAGAATTAAATATCTGCCTTTGGGGTCAGCAATCTTGTCTAAGAGGGAGAGGGATACGTTTTTGTGAAAGGCAATCATCACCCCTTTGCTTTTGGAGTCTTGGTTGGATGCCCAGTGGATATGGGGGTAGTTCTTGTTACGGTATAGGTGTGTATCCCGCTCTAGTAGATGGGTCTCCTGGGTGCAAAGAATGTCGCTGTGTGAGTTGTGGGCGGTTCTCCATAAGCTCCGTTTGGCTGGGTGGTTGAGACCCTTTACATTGATGGAAAGTATTTTAAGAGCCATGAGATGTATAGTGTAAGATGATTGGCTTGCAACTCACGGTTTGTAGACACGAGTATTCTTTCCTTGTGGGGGTGGAGCAGAAGATCTTTTCAAAACTGCAGCATGGATCCATGTAGCTCATTCTGGATATGTAATTCGTAATAATTCCGGTGACTTCCCAAGAGGTGTTTGCAGGAGACATCTGGCATGAAAGAAAAAATAACGCAACAACAACATAAAGAGAAAACAAAACATGTGTAACTGGAGGCTTCCTTCTAGCTGTTAGCTTTCTCGGGGGGAATAGTTGGCTGAGCGTGGGCGACATCATTGTGTGAGTCACCCAAAGAGATGTTTGTTCACGATTCTCAGTGCTTGGTCACTTATCAACGGGTATTGTTCCAAACCTTGTTCCTTGAAGGCTTGTTGTTCCACTGCGGAGGGACCCGCTTGGGTTTAGCTCCAGTGTCAGGTGGTGTTGGTGCGTCTGGGATGATTCCCCACATTTTCAGGAGGGATAAACCTTTCTCTAGTGAAGGTACTAGGTAAGTTTCCCCATTGTGGTCGATGGACAGTTTTGTAGGGTGTTTCAACTTGTACTTGATGTTGTTGTTCCTTAAAGTTTTTGTAATAGTGTTAAGTTCCCTCCTTTTATCCAGGGTAAATTTGGACAGATCGGCGTAGATTTGGATGTTCCCATATGGGTCTGGGAGTTTCCCAAGTGCGCGGGCCTTTTGGAGTACTAGCTCTTTTGTAGAGTAAAAGTGTACGCGCATGAGGACATCTCTGGGAATGTCTTTGGGTAGGAAGGTAGGTTTTGTAAGCCTGTGTATGCGGTCAAGGCTTAACTGGATTGGGGTTAGGTCAGGCACAAGGGTTTTGAATAGTTCTACCGTGAATTTAGACAGGTCTTGCTGGGAAACATTCTCGGGGACCCACCTTAGTTTAACGTTGTTTCTTCTCGAACGGTCCTCGAGATCTGCCAGTTTAGCCCTGATCCACTGTCTGTCTTCCTCCCCTTCCTCGTGCGCGTCTATGAGGTCATTTACTGTGGTCGCGATATCGGTGATTGCCTATTCTACTTGGTCGACTCTATCACCCAAATTTGCTAGGTCCTTAGAGAATTTACGAGTGATGCCGATGAATTCTTCATGTAGGGAGCGATGAAGGATTAATAGCATATCCTTCATCTGAGTGTCTAACACAGGCTGGTTGGTGGTGGGAAAGTCTGCTATGGGGGAAGTGTGTGGCTTGAGTTGGTGTTGCTGATTCGGGGAGACACTTACCCCTTGCTCCGGTTCCTCCGTGTCCAGCCTCATCCTTGCTTTAGCGGGGCTGGAGCATGGAGGGCTGGGGGGCAGATCTGTAAGTTGGGGGGATCTCCCTACGCTGTCCTCTTCTGCGTCAGGTAACTCTGAATAGTGATTTGAACGGGAAGCTTGTTCTTGTTTTTCGGAGCTCTCCCGTCGGTTCTCCGGCCAGTGAAAGTAGGCTGTGAGTTTTTTAGGTCTGCAATCACCCTGCCGTTTCCTGGACATAGTGAATCTCTGCTGTAGGAGATGTATCAGTTAAATTTGTGTCAACCGTGTAGTCGATGGTCGTCGCTAACCTTCTCTCTGGGTGTCAGGGTATTACTCACCCCGTCATCAAGGCAGTTTGGGTGGTGAGGTCAAGTTGTAGCTAAGGCCACAGCCTAGATTTGCGGGCACCTTAAAGCCAAGACAAGCGGTGCTGATTGTTGGCCCCTGTTATGAT
The DNA here is from genome assembly GCA_018402905.1 of Glandirana rugosa. Lineage (NCBI taxonomy): Eukaryota > Metazoa > Chordata > Amphibia > Anura > Ranidae > Glandirana > Glandirana rugosa. The sequence goes on from BLSH010546469.1 coordinate 120,870, forward strand.
GGGGGGATTAATAGGTAGTAGAATGCTGTGGGTGCAGAATGGGAGCACCAAGATGGCCGCTAGTCCAGAGGTTTATTCAGCCCAGGCTCCAGTTTTATGCCCTGTTAAAGGTTGTCTTGTGAGTCATTAGGGGGGGGGGTACAGTCCCTGTTCCAATATGTCTTTGGCTGGATCTCCCTTTCTTTTTTTTGTTTGCTTCTCTGTGGGTCTGAAGGAGTAGGCCTCAAGATGGCCGCCATTGCGAATGGGTAGGCCGCAATTGAAGCCTGGGACTAAATTTTGGGCCGGCGGCCGATCGCGAGCGGATCTTCGCAGTTAAAAACTTTTTTTGAGCCCCTAGGTGATGGATGGGCCTGTTGTGGGTCCCCCTAGGTGTGGGAAAACTGCGGATGGCGGATGGTTCATGCGCAGGTGGTAACTAGGTCCTGGCTGCTACCTCCCTTGGCTTCTTGAAAAGCCGCTTTCAGACCCCTCCAAAGTGTGCCCGGGTGTGTAGGGGCTGTAGGTAGTACCTTGGATGGGTCACCGCTGTTTCTGGGTGATGGATGGCTTTGGATTGGTGTCCTCTGGTCAGGAGCTCCTTTCCAGAGCTGTTTTCACTCCACGCATCAGGCCACGCCCCCTCGAGATTTTTTTTTTTTAATGCAGGTTAAGCTGGATGTGTAGGGCGAGAAGGAGGGGAACAGAAAGTAGCATATATAGCTACTAACATGGGGGAGGTTACAGACACCATTAAGGATATCATAGACACATAAGAGGAACAAGCATTGGACAACAAGTGGTTAAAAGACAAAATGGCTGACATAGAGAACAGGTCCAGGAGGAATAATATAAAGCTCCACGGGGTCCCAGAGACAGTTCAACCGTCGGACCTGTCCCCTTATGCTAGAGGCCTAATCAAAGCGGTTCTCCCAGATACCAAAAATATTGAGCTGGTCATCGACCACATCCACAGATTACCTAAACCAACGTTCCAATGTACCCAGAGACATGATCCTCGGGATACACTTCTTCCATGTGAAAGAACAATTCATGCAGAAGGTGAGAGCACTGGGCACCCTACCAAACCCCTACAGCCAATTACAAGTGTATGCAGATCTTTCCCAGCACACACTCAGCCACAGAAGACAGCTAAACAACATAACGAAAACCCTCCGTAACAACCAAATACAATATCAGTGGATTGCTCCGTCTACAATTTCAATAACCCATAACGGTAGCAAACACGTGGTGACATCAGTTCAGCATGGTCCCCAGAAACTCCAAGAATGGGGTATCATACCTGACGCCGCAGACAACACTCCAATGGATCAGAGTACCGAGAAATCTCACCGCTTCCCAACTCCTCTACCACAGAGATTGGTCAGATACCACCAACCTGACTAACAAGGTGAGTAATTGATGCACCCAGTGGCGGACAAATGGATGCTCATCGTTCCCTCCGGCCAAGTAGACTTTCTCCTTCTTTACCCCGAACGTTAGTTCCTAGGCACTGGCTGGGCCTACTATAAGGAACCAGAGGTGGGAAGCCATCCTGTTAGGGGCATTCCCCCCAAAGTTGTGTTGGCAGTACTTTTTTGGTGTAACTGCAAGCTTCACTAGTTGGATTTTTTTCTAGTTTTTCTTTTTTCTTTTTCTTTGTTCTCTTTTCCGCATTCAGTGTGCATATTTCCCACACCAACAGTCTGATACATACTTCTTATTGTACCTCAAATAGCTCGAGCTCCAGATCACGCAGTTGAAAACAAACATCCATACAGCTAAGACTTTGTCTTGTACATTAGCCCCGAACCATGCAGATCAAAATACTATCTGTTAATGTGAACGGACTCAACCATCCTTCCAAAAGGGCATCACTATGGAAATTAGCATCACAACACAAGTGTGATATCATCTGTTCGCAAGAAACGCACTTCAGCAAAGATAAACCCCCCCGCTGTTCATCTAGAGACTACCCCCCTTTAATTACAGCAAACTCACATCATAAGAAAAGAGGAGTCTTAATAGCCCTCAAGCACTCACTCCCTTTCAAAGTGGAACACTGCACCCAAGATCCCGAAGGAAGATACCTCATTGTGATTAGGACCATAAACGACACCAAATATACTTTCATCTCAGTATACGCACCGAACACCCATCAAATTCGATTCATTAAAAAACTGCACAAGAAATTCATCAAAATACAACAAGGAGAGACAGTGTGGTGTGGAGACTTTAATATTTCCCCTGACCCGCAAATCGACACCACCGCCACGTCCACCAGGGGGAAACCAGCTTTGAATACCCTACAAACGAACATCGGGTTACTGGATGTTTGGAGATGCCAACATGCGGAGGAAAGGGACTTTACGTTTCTGTCCCCCAGGCATAACACTTATTCCCGGATTGATCTATTTCTCATGAACCAATGGACCCTACAGAAGGTATCCTCTTCAGAAATCCTATCCGCCACATGGACTGACCATTCCCCAATAAGCATAACCTTAGAAAAAAGCTATGGTCATGAGCCCAATTTGATTTGGAGAATGAACACCCACCTACTACAATCGGAAGACTTCTCAAAAGACCTACATGACAACTTAGTAAATTTTTTTGAACAAAACCAGGGATCGGTAAGGGACTCGCACACCTTGTGGGCAGCCCACAAGGCCTTTGTGCGAGGCCTTTTCATTCAATTTGCAATAAGGGAGAGGAGGAGAAGGAGGCAGCGCACAAGTGACTTACTAAAAGAAATTCAAGCCGCAGACACTCAAAACAAACACACTCCAACAGAAGTTCTCAAAACAAAAATTTTCCAATTAAGATTAGAGCTTAGGACCCTTCTACTAGAAAATTTTGCTAACAAGCAAAACAGATTCAAATTGCAAAACTACGCCCACAGCAACAAAGCTGGTAAGTTACTGGCACGCCAAATTAAAGGTAGACCAACCAAATCCCACATTCCATTTCTGTACCACCATGCTTCGAGAGAAACATTATACGACCCACAAATGATTGCCAATGTTTTTAGTGGTTTTATAAAAACCTTTATAACTTGAAAGAGGATGGGAACACCCCCCAACCTCAAACACATCTTATCCAATCGTTCCTCGATTCTGTCCAGTTGCCCAAGATTTCGGATGACCAGCTCATCCGACTGAATGTCCCATTCACTGAATCAGAAATCAGCAAAGTTATTAACTCCTTTCCTAAAAACAAAGCCCCAGGGCCAGATGGATTTGTGTGTGAATACTATAAGAAATTCCAGAACATCCTTCTTGAACATCTAATTCCAGTCTACAATGACGCTGCCTCCTCCTCTTCCCTGCCACCAGAAATGTTGAAAGTGACAGTCATTACCTTGCCGAAGCCAGGGAAAGAACCCACCTCCCCTCCAAATTTTAGACCATTCTCCCTTCTCAACCACGATACAAAAATATACGCCAAGGCGCTAGCACAGAGATTAATGGACCTTCTCTCCAAACTTATCCACCCTGATCAATCTGGCTTCATAAAGGGGAGACAATCATCGGACGCAACACGGAGGATGATCTATTTAATCCACTACGCAGAATCCTCTAAAACGCCTTCTCTGCTCCTATCTTTAGACGCAGAGAAGGCATTTGACAGGGTACACTGGGGTTATATGGAACTAGCCCTTCGAAAATTTGGCTTCCAGGGTCGCATTCTCTCTGATATCTTAGCCCTATATTCCAACCCCTCAGCTCAAGTGCTATGCTCGGCCATGTTATCTACCCCTTTTATTATTTCAAATGGAACTAGACAGGGCTGCCCACTCTCCCCTCTAATTTTCAATTTAGGTTAAGTATAAATTTTATTATAAGAAACATCTTGGCATACAAAAGCATTACTTACAGGTACCAGAAAAATAGGTATTATAATGTAAAGAACAATACAAATCAAGTTGGGTTCTAGATAATCAAAGAGGTTCAATATAAATAGGTGTACCCAGAAGGACTATAGATAACTATCTTGTTTGCGATGTGTAAGACATGAAACACCTAAGGCCTTATTCCCATAGGAAGGATGGGAGTGGGTGAAACATGTAGGCGGTAGGTGATACAAATATAAAGAATGGAAGAAGGGGGGAGTGATGTAGAAGACCAAGGGAAGTATACATTAAAGAAGGAGGGAAAAAGAAAAAAAAAAGGAAAGGGAAAAAAAAAAAAAGGGGGAGAAGAGAGAGAATAAGAAAGGGAGAGGAAAAAGAAAGAAGAAAGGCGGAGTAGAGCATAAAGAAAAAAAGGGGGGGGGATTTCCGGGCAGGGGAGTCTCCATCCCCTAAGATAGACAAAGAAAAAAAATTCACATCAAAAATCAGTTAATCAGTTAAAGCATCTATGGTTGTGAGATTGGTCAAAAAATGGTTTGGAAATGATGGGGATCGATATTTAGGATCGTGTGTGGTTCGGCCTCCATTCCCTTCTAGCAGAGGGCAAGGGGCCATTCAATGGAGGAACCTTTTTTGAAAGGTCTCTTGACCCGAGTGATGTGACCACACGCTCCATAGAAGTTTAAGCTTTTCTCTGGAATCCAGGACATTTGCCTGCATTTCCTCCATTAACATTATGTCGTTAATGGTATCTACCCAGTGACCAATCGGTGGGACAATCTCGAACTTCCAATGTCTGGAAATAATCTGATGTGTTGCTGATAGAAAAAAGCGAAGAAGGGATTTTTTCTGCTGTGTGATAGATCCAGGGAGGATGGGGCAATCTTAGGGGAGGGACGAAGGGTACTGTCATAGATAGTATTATGGATATGGAAAATGTGGTGCCAAAAAGGTTGGATTCGAGGGCAATCCCACCAGATATGTAGGTATGAGCCTCTCGCTTCATGACAGAGCCAACAATCAGTAGATGTGTTTGGAAAGATACGATTTAACGAAACCGGGTCTCTGTACCATCTGGATAAAAGTTTACATTTTATTTCCTGGGCATACACTGATACCGAGGATTTTTGTGTGATAAAGAAAGAGGTTTGCCATTCCTCTGGAGATATAACTAACTCCAGATCCCTCACCGACACCTTGGTATAAGTCGGGAGCTCTTGATGTGTATTTGTTAATAACTCTCCATATATGATTGATAACACATGGCGAGGTACCTCTGACAGAGTGCAAAGGTCTGCAAAGGGATTCAGTCGTCTGTGTATATTCCCTGATCTGTGTAGGGATTGACATGTTTTGGCTAAACTGAGGTTTTTTAGCCAATCTGGAGTACTCCCCAGGCGGGACTGAGATGGTTTAAACATGCCAGAGGAAGGGTGAATAAACTTGCGTGCCGTGGGCCATGAAGGTCTCTCATATGAGTAATAGCAAAAGGGTGCATCGCTGTTTGGAAAGCTGGGATTATCAAAAACGGGGGTGAGAGGGCTTGGGTCTGTCGTTAATGACCAATGCAAACGTCGCCGGTACCACAAAGTCAGCACCGCTGAAGTTAAGGGGGAAAGCATTGAGAACGAGCGAAATGAGGTGGCCTGTCCCCAAAGGAGAGCCATGAGGTCGATAGGAGATCGGTCTTGTTCTACTATGCCTGCAGCTTTCGTAAAGGGGCGAGGGAACCATTCCAGAAGTCTAGAGGTCAGTGTTGCAGCGTGGTACAGTTTGAGGTCAGGAAGCCCTGTCCCCCCATTCAGTTTGGGCTGACATAACAATTTAAGTTTTACCCTGGGTAGGCACCTCTGCCACACAAACCGTACCGCCATTGACCATAGAGTTTTGAAAAAAGCCACTGGCAATAAGATTGGTATGGCTTGAAACAAATATAGGAGTTTAGGTAACACATCCATCTTCAGTGCACTAATGCGGCCGAACCAGGAGGTTGGTAAGTTATGCCAAGATTCAAACATTCTCTTGATCTTCGATAAGAGAGGGGCATAGTTTAGAGAGTAAAGGTCAGGGAGATGATGCGGGATCTCAGTGCCTAGGCATTTGATAGAGCGGGATTGCCATTTGAAGGGAAAATTGAAGGGAAAATTGGCCTGGAGAATGATAAGGTAGGGGTGGGTAAAGAAATATTAACGGCTTCTGTTGTGGATACAAAGTCAAAGAGAGACACACTGCTCTACCAGCTGCTACTTAACCATAGTTCAAACCACCAGGTGCTCTGGCTTAAGGAAGTCTTCCCTCTTCCAATAGAAATCCATCATAGTAAAAAAATCCCTATCCCATATCGTCCAAAAAGGAATAGGCTTACATGTTTCTGCAAATAATGCCTTGTTCACAGCACAACATTCCGAATGAGCTCACTTGTATAAATACTCAAATGCAATCAAATAATTAGAGTAAAATAACCAATTTTTTCCTTTCTGTCGGCTGCAGATTTTAACACGATTCTCACTTATTTCTCTATTTTTTCATTTCTTTTAGTGTTACAATTTATTTTTATGTTTCTCTTTTGCCTTAAGGAGATACACATTGGTGACAGTGTTTCCTGCTTGAACTTAATTGATACCAAGACCTTAATAGGGAAGAGAATCATATGTTCTGTATTTTACTCTAATTATTTGATTGCATTTGAGTATTTATACAAGTGAGCTCATTCGGAATGTTGTGCTGTGAACAAGGCATTATTTGCCGAAACATGTAAGCCTATTCCTGTTTGGATGATATGGAATAAAGAAGTTTTGATACTGCAGTTCCAGAGTGCCGACTTTTCCTTTTTTTACTATGATGGACTTCTGTTTTGGATACATTCAATTTGAAGTTACTGAAGGAACCGTAGTTCACGAAGGAAGGAAGGTAAACTGATGTGAGGTTGAGTAACATAAAGCAATAGGTCATCCGCGTACAGAGATAGTATGAAATGGGCTGAAGGTGTCTTAATACCGTGAATAGCGCTATTATTTCATATGGCTTGGGCTAAATGTTTGATGACAATGGCAAAAAGGAGGGGTGATAGGGGGCATCCCTTTCTTGTACCATTCTTGATAAGGAAGGGGTTGGATTTAGTGCCGTTAGCTATAACAGAGGCGGAGGGATGTCTATATAAAGACATGATTTTGGAAAGTAAGTTGGGACCTATACCAATTTGTTGTAGGGATTGTTGCGGGAAGGGCCAGCTTACCCTGTCAAATGCTTTTTCTGCGTCGCAAGCTAGCAGGCATGCGGGGGTGTGGTGGTGTTTGGCTTAAGAGATGAGGTGTAAGGTCTTAGTAGTGTTATCACGGCCTCTCTCCGGGGTATAAATCCAACCTGATCCTTATGAATGATTTCTGGCAATAGCGGGGATAACCGATTGACAAGAATCTTGGAGAACAGTTTGAGGTCTATGTTCAGTAGTGATATTGGTCTGTAACTGCCACACGAGGAAGGGTCTTTGCCCGGTTTGGGGATCAACACTATCTGAGCTAATAGCATTGCGGAAGGAAGAGGGTTGTCAGCGTTAATAGAGTCAAATGCTTGTGACAGCAGAGGGGCCAATTGCGGTGCCAATAATTTGTAAAAGTGGGGGTTGTAGCCATCTGGTCCTGGGCTCTTACCATTTTTGAGGCTCTTTATGGCATGGAGGAAATCATTTGTGGTGATAGGGGACTCCAGAATCTGGCTGTTGTCAGCCGAGAGTTCAGGGAGCAAGGTATCATGAATGTAAAAGGCAATGTCCTCACCAGGGTCTAGTGACTGGGGAGAGAGTGGGGTGTTGGGGGGGTAAATTATAAAGCAAGGAGTAGAAACTTCTACATTCTTCGGCTATCTCTGAGTTTTTAAATAGCTTGGTTTGAGTGGAGGAAGTGATATATGGGATCTGGGTTTTACTTTGATGGGGGTGGATAACCCTGGCTAAGTGTTTGCCGCATCTATTGGCTTGAGTGTAATGTATGTGTTTCATCTTATCTCTGAGGGTTAAAGATCGTTGAGTGAATATCTGGAGTAATTCTCTGCGTGCATTGGAAAGTTGGACCGACGTGAGGGGGTCCAGATTATGTTTATGGGTAGAGTCTAAAGTGGCAATGAGATTTGTGAGCCGTAAGATCTCCCCGGCACGCTCTCTTTTGAGCCTGGCCCCATGTTGAATTAGGACTCCTCTCAACACGCATTTTAACGCCTCCCATTTAATAATTGGAGATGTTTGGTCTTTGGTGTGGTCTTGCATAATGTTTTTAATTGTTTTGCGATATTGCAAGCAAGGTGTATCTGAGAGTAAATTATCGTTAAGTCTCCAAGAACAGTCTCTCCGGGGTGATGGGAGTCTCCCCAGGGATACGTATATTGGGGCATGGTCAGACCAAAGTCGCAGCCCTATGCTAGCATCTGGGTCTATGTCTAATAAGGATTGGGATACTAAAAGGTAATCTATCCTACCGTAGGACCTATGCTCTGACGAATAATGAGTATAGTCTTTTTCAGCGGGATGGAGGAGTCGCCATACGTCAATCAATGAGAGTTTGGAGAGTAGAGCTCTAAACTTATTCAGTGTGGCAGAGGTGAGGGAAGACTTACCGGAAGAAGAGTCCAGTCTCGGTATCAGTGTAGCATTCAGGTCTCCGCCCAGTATCAGGTTAGAGGTGCCAAATGATTCAAGGCGGGTTGTCATGGAAGAGAGGAATCTCAATTGATCCTGGTTGGGGAAATAAATGTTAGCAACTGTTAAGACAGTATTGTTATGCATTAGTTTTAGAAAGATGTAGCGACCATTAGGATCTATAAGGGAGTCTATTACTTGAGGTTGGAATGAGGCGTGAAAAGCAATGGAGACCCCCTTATACCTAGCAATAGGGTTGGTGCTATGGTTCCAGGTATTATAGTGTCTATTTTTTAACCCAGGGATTGTGTCAGCGTGAAAATGGCTCTCCTGCAAGAATGGTATCTGGGTTTTCATTTTGTGAAAATGGAAAAGAATCTGTCGCCTCTTCTCGGGTGTGTTAAACCCTCTACAGTTGAGAGAGGCGACCTTTAGGGCTATGGAGGATGCCATAGGGGCGGTTGGTGTGAATCTGAGGCCCGCGAGGGGGGGTACCTCCCCTGCCCGGGGGGAGAAGGCAAGCGGAGTAAGTTAGAAAAATTCAAAGGAGGAGAAAAAGAAAAAGAGAGAAAGAGACAGACAGGGGGGTGGAAGTAAAAGCATGTATGAGTAAAATAACAGCAGCAAACCAATCTGCCCATCCAGTCCCGCAACCTCCCCATCACAACAGGGAGCCAGGGGGGGACGAAAACTAGAAGCCATCTAATAATGACAGTGGGAGCCACTATAAAGGTACATAAACATAATAAGTAGCATTGAAGCCATCTAGTGGCTAACTTGTTAATTACAATATAGCTGCTCAGAAAACTAAAGGCAAATAGCCATCTCAGAGCACCAGGAGGCTCTGATAGTCCTAAGGGGGGGGAACGTGTCTAACGAATGGGGTACCCACTCCCATCGGGGTACAAAAGGTTGAAAAAATAATGAAAATATAGATATAAAAAAATCCATCAAAACCAAGGAGAGCTCTAATTCTTTTGGATCCGTACTCTCTTTCTGTCTTTTATAGCTAGAATGCCTATGTAGGTGCAGTGATGCTAAGGTCCTATAAGGCTCAATTGCAGCAACTCTGGATTAAGGAGCTCGCTGTGTTCCGGTTAAAGGAGTCCACATGGTATAGTGATTAGTCCTTTGGATAATAAAATGGAAAGCGAGAGAGAGTGTGGAGGTGAGTAATCAACTGGGAGGTCACAGGGTTCCATAGCTATAGTGCGGAGCAGCAGCAACTTAGTGTAAACAAACTGAAGTGAAAAAACTTGTAGAGGACGAGGGGCATCCTCCATGATAGCAAACCAAGGCTAGAACAGGAGAAAAAAAAACATAAGAGGAAAATATAGAACTCCAAAACATTATCGTGGGAAGGAAAAATTTCCAGTGCTCGAGAGAGAGCTAGGAGGTAATATCTGATCCTTGCAAAAGGCATAGAGGAAGTCTCATCCCGCAGGGGATTTAGAAGCCGACGAGGAGGCTTGTTTCTTTTTCTTGGGGCGTTGTTGCCATCCAGTTGATAGAGGAAGCGCTGGGGTAGCCGCTCTCAGAGGCCAATCCGGAATGGAGATTTGTGGGAGTTCAAAAGTCCCCAGAAAGTTGGCTAAGTCTCCAACTGTTCTGAAGGTGGCAGTCTTACCTTCGTGAGTGGCGGAGAGATAAAACGGGAAGCCCCAGCGATACTTAATTCTCTTTGTTTGCAGGGTGTCAGTAAGAGGCTTAAGAACCTTCCGCATAGCCAAAGTCAATTTAGATAGGTCCGCCAGGATCATAATGGGAGTTTCGTTAAACAGGATAGTGTCCTGTGTACGAGCAGCTTGCATGATATCAGACTTAGTCTTGAAAAAATGAATGCGGCAGATAACGTCCCTGGGGAAAGCCGGGTTAGGGTTGCGGGGACCCAGAGCACGATGAATGTGATCAATCTCAATTTCAGAGTCTAAGGGTTTCTGTAGGAGCTGGTTAAATATAGTCATGGCAGCTCTGCATAAATCTTTGGTTTCCACTGTCTCTGGGAGACCGTGGATGCGGATATTGTTCCTCTTGCTCCTGTTCTCCTGGTCGTCAAGACCATAAAAAAGTTGTTGTATTTGGTCTGTATGTTCTTGAAGTATGGCGTTGTGGTCGTTCAGTTTGGCTACAGTGTCATCGACTGCCAGCTCTATATCTTCCATCCTGTGGCCTATGTCTCTGCGCAGGTCGGACACTTCCTGCTTATAGGTTCGTTCTAGTCTGGACACATAGGCCTCAAAGTCGTTCCTTGTGGGGAGGGCTTTTATATATGCCTCCATGTCCCAGCCGCTTCTGTAGCACTGAGACATAGGTGAAGGGCTCCTAGAGTGTGCAGACCCTCGGTCAGACTCAAGGGGAGATCTGGCACGCTGCCTTGTTTGTACCCGGGACGGCGTGTGTGCTGCTGTGGAGCTAGCCAGCGCCATCTTGAAAGCCGGGGAGTCCTTTGTGCGCTGTCCCAATCGGGTGAAAAATCTGCCAATCTCACCTTCTTTATGGCTCCCACCAGAGCCTCGGCAGTCCCCCTCGTTCCTCTTGCCCATCTCGGCGGTGTTTGTGCCTTTTGAATGTGAGTGGAGTGAGTGAGATAGCCGGTCGGAGCGGGAGCTAGGAAGAAATACGTCCTATCTCGCCATGCATCAGGCCACGCTCCCCTAATTTTCAATTTAATATTAGAACCCCTAGCAGAAATAATTTGATCTCTCCCAAATATTACAGGCCTAAAACATGGGACACAAGAACATAAGATTAATCTCTTTACCGACGACATAATTCTAATTCTTTCCAACCCACTTCCCAGCTCTATTTTGTATTATAAGGTCAACAACACAAAATCATTCATTTTGCCCATAGGGATCCAACAAGAGCTAATAAAACAATTGCAATCACGATACCCATATGCGTGGGAGGAGGGCCATATCGCCAACCTAGGGACTAGACTAATCAACAAAACATCTTCCCTATTCAAAGCCAACTACCTACCAATCCTGTTAAATCTACCTGACGAGTTAGATAAATTGTCCAAACACTATCTTTCATGGTCAGGCAGATTAGCTGCATTTAAGATGCTTAAACTCCCCCAAATCCTATACACATTCCGTTCCATCCCGGTACCTGTCCCCAATACGTTTTTTCTATCTATGCAAAAAAATAGTGGGTAAGTTCTTATGGAAAACGGCTAAACCCAGGAGTGCTAGAATTAACCTAACCAAACACAACTCAGTAGGAGGGGCAGGGTATGTTCAATTGAGGGACTATTACCACGCCTCCATCTTAGCACAAATCAAACCCTGGTTTCTAGACACGTACTAATGCCCATGGAAAGACATTGAAAAATATCAAATTCCAGGTAATGATCTAAGAGCCTGGATTTTAAGTAACCCTAAACTGAAATCAAATGACCCACACATATCACCGACAATACAAGCGCCCATTAAGGCCTTTAACCACTGCAAACTCCATGCACATAAAGGGCCCACTCCATTTCAAGTACCAATGCCCCTAGCAACAATCTCACACTTAATACCAGGCTTTCCCCACCAAATGTGGGAAAAGAGGGGGATCAAAAAATTATCAGACTTATACAGTGGAGGAAACTTTAAACCCTTTAACACTCTAGCTCAGGATTTCTCCATCCCCAACACAGAATATTATAGGTTCACACAATTGACGTACTGTTTACTAAAGAACAATCAACTCCAAATCTTGGTACATAAGGAAATTGGAATATACCTCTCAACAGATAGAAATAACATAAAGGGCATCACAATGTTCTACAACCTTTTAGGGGGCAAAAAACAATTCAACAAACTCCCCCCAATGAAGCTATGGGAAAGAGACTTAGGACAGGAGTTTTCAGAAAGCCAATGGACCACTGCTTTTACTAATCTTTATAAAGCTACCAAAGCATCGAAGCTAAAGGAATTGGGATTAAAATTAAACCTTAGATGGTACCTCACACCATCAAGGTTACATAAATTCACCCCAAATGACACCCATTTGTGCTGGAAAAATTGTGGCTCAATTGGGAGCCTCTTACATATCCTTTGGAAATGCAGTTGTATTAGGTCATTCTGGAACCAGGTGTATATACTCATAAACACCGTATGCAAGATCAATTTAACTCCATCTCCGGAACTAGCCATTCTAAACATAGGACTGGAAAACATTCCAACACATTATAGTTGCATAACCACCCACATCCTGCTGGCAGCTAGACTAAACATAACTAGCAGATGGAATTCACCCAACACCCCCACCATAAAAGATGTAACTTCAATGGTACAAACACATGGGATGTATGAACGCATGTTCGCATACTCAGAGGGTAGATTAACCCAAATCACCAAACAATGGACACAATGGCAGACGTGGTATGATGGTTAGGACCCTGCAACAGACCCTTAATAAATATATTGATAAAATCTGGAGCTCATTGACACAACACTCTAGATGTGTCGCAGAGGAGGCCATTATATGCTGAAGGACAATCTATTTGTCAGTAATATATTCACCTTTTCTTTTCTTGATAGTTACTGTTATTCTACCCATGTAAGTGCAAACAATTGTAATGCACACACACCTTTTGTCATTTACCTGTAAAATGTTGAAAACCAATAAAAATTATTAAAGAAAAAGAAAAAATATTGTATTATAAATATGCCAACAACATCATCACTGTGCTGCTTATAACCTGTGTAGAAAACAATATCATGGGAGGAAACCAGCAGGTCCATGCAGTACAAGCTGCCTTCAGAAAATTTTAGAAGGGTGGATACAAAACCAGTCATTCTGCAGAATGGGAGAGAAATGGTAACTGATCTTTTTAAAGGAAGCTGCCAGGCAAAGTTTTATACTGAATTACTGTACATATCTGCACCATATACAAATTACATCACATCTTTTGCACTGTGCAACATAAACAAGGGCATTTTTATAAATAAAATACTTGCTTTCACTCTTTTTCATCCTTTGTTGTAACTCAGCACTACTTCCTGTCTATTTGCATGTGCTTTAGCAATAGTTGCATGGAATTTCTTAAGGGTGGGTTTCCTGATCATGGACCATGCCTAATGTGTGTTCAAATGGTGGCTTGCAGCCTCTTTCAGAAACTTGGGAAATAGGCAGGAGCACAGCTGGGAAACAGTGACAGGAAGTGACTGAACAAGAAGTTTGTTGACATTTTAGCAATTGGCTTCACATACTGTATATTTTAAAGCAGAATTGCAGCTTTATTATCACTTACACAAATGGCCAATCAGATGCTTTCATCCCACCTCACTGGCTGCTGACTTCACTAGCAGTTTCTCACCATTCTGGGTGCAGAGAACTGCATCTTTACTCCTCATTGCAGGTGCATAACAGTTGAGATAAGCCATGACCTTCATTATTGCTGCTTAAATCACTTTCATGAATGGAAAACAAAATTGTTTGCTTAGGCCAAGCTTATCTAAACAAACTATTCCCATTATAAAACAATTCAGCTGTTGTGTATTCTGTAATATACTGTAGTATTGTTAGCTACAGTACATACGGTAAGTGACGCTGCATTTAGGCAGCAGTATGGGTGACTTAATATCTGCTGTCAGAATTAAAGTTGTTTTTCATGTTTCCTATCATTTTAAAAGCTGGTCCAAACAAACTATTTTCTTCACTAAGTGGCTGAGTCAGAAGGGTGGGCTGATGACATTATGCTCTCTAGCTCGGCCAAGAGACAGAAAGTCTCTGTGTCCCAATCGGAATCCAGCACTGTGTACTGTATGTAGCTGAATCTATATGCAGTACATACTGTATAGCAGGGACATGTGGTGAGGTCAGTGGCTGGTGAGGCACTGGCTAGTATCAGAGCCAGATACACACAGGTTACATATACCATGAACTTTAGAGTAAGAGCAAATTCTAGCACTAGACCTCCTCTGTAACTCTAAGCATGTAACCTCTAAAAATGTTTAAAGCGTTGTCTTTGTGACCCCAGGTCCCCGAGCTACAACCCTTGAAATTGATTTTTTTTTTTGTTTATTTGGTTTTTTTTTTAAGTTCATGGCAGAGCCTCACCTGCCTCCCCTGACTGCACATCCCTGAGGGCTGAGTCATTTTTATCAATGAATACAAGGTTTACCCTGTGTCACGTACCTGGTGATGGAGTCTGATTGTGCAGAGGGCAACCTCTCTTACGACTCTGGTTCGGAAACCCCCGGTAGAGCAGACAGGAGATTCCAGAACACAGGGGGGCATGAGGGCTGGTGCGGATGCAGATGGTGTTGTGAGGATCCTCTGCTCGTGCAGACAGAAGAGTGGTGATGCAGGCCGGGTCGGCAACAGGCTGGCTGGTGCGGTACAAGGGAGCAGGCAAACGGGTCGTCAGGTGCAAGCAGGGTCGTTAACAGGCTGGCTGGTGCAGTACAAGGGGGTCAGGCAGAAGCGCGGTCATAAACAGGCAGAGGGTCTGTACAGGCAGAGTTCAATCAAGGTCGGGCAAGCCGGGTCACAGATACAGGAAGTCTTTAGCAAACAGGTCACGGGAACACACTGGAATGCTGTAGAACGGACAGCATTTGCTACAGGGTTTACACTGTTTAAATAGGGCTGCCCGGCGCCGCCCCCTCTGGGAGTGCGAAGAAAGCACAACCAACTGCAAACAAGTCCTCAGAGCGAAGAAAGCACAACAAACTGCAAACAAGTCCTCTTCTAACATCCTGATTGATCGAGGTGGAAATCAAGGCATCATCTGCCCACCTTTCCAGCACTCAGATGCACTCTCTTTAAATCTGACAGCAGACAGGAGGCTGAAGACATGAAAATAAGAGTTAAAAAGAGTTAAAAAATAAATAAAAGTTAAAAAGGACATATTGGGGAGAGACTCTTCATGAACATTTGTGTTTTTATTTACTGTATATCAAGACATTTCTGTGACATGTGAACCCAGGTGTTTTTGACTATATGACTACACTCTGGTACAAGTGTCACATGTTTTTATTGTTACTAATATATTAATAGTCTCTTTGCAATAGGTGAAATAGGAATTTTAAGCGTGGTGCCCTGTGTGTGTATGTGTATATATATATATATATATACAGTATATGATGTACATTATATTTTACAGGGGCTGCCATGCAGTAAGAGGACATAATTCCTCTGCTTCCTCCTGACATCACAGCCTTTACCTCCTCTCTCCTTGATATTGCCACATCTGATGTGGAGAATAATGATGAGCTTAACAGTCCTGGGTTTGTTTCAGGCAGGGGTTCCCGAACTTCCAAGAAGTTGGGATGCTGACCCTAAGCCCCACTGAAATCAATGAGAGCCAAATCAGTCAAATTAAAAATCTCTATTTGGAAGGGATGTCAAAGAGTATGGGGGTAGGCACTACCCTGAAGAACAAGTACCAATGCAAAAAAAAGTTTACATTTTTTTTTTAGCATGCCGTTTACAAAGGAGAAAAAGAGTATTTAATTGCCAGCAAATGTCATGTCCTAAAGGTCAAACAAATACATAACAGACCTCTAAGGGTTTAGGAAGCTGGCAGTGCAGTTTTCTAGCAATCTAAACCGTCATGGTTTTTTTTTTTTCTTTGTAAATGTCATAATTCTACAGCAAGAATGAAAAAATAATCTGGCATGGATTGATGGATGGATCTCCATCAAAGGCTATAAACCTTCTCCATTACTAATTTGAAGGGGTACCTGACAATATTGCCCCCTATTTCCACTACTCTTTGCACTGGCCATCAAACCTATCACTATCGCCATCTATTCCCATCTGGATAGTCATGGAATCATTTGTGGCCAGCAAGAGCAAAAATATGCTCTATTTTCTGATGATGTACTCATGTATACCTCTGCCCCACAAACAACAATACCCAACTCATTGAACCTATTACAACAATTCTCCCAGATTTCAGGCCTTACTGTGAACTCATCTAAAACAATAACCCTAAATGTTAACTTACCTCAATCTACAGTAGATACTAATTTTGACTTCCAATAGATTCCTAAAGCTCTCTCAAAACCTTTTATAGTGCAATTTATCCACCATTTGGTGGTCAAACTACCTTCTATCCTAGTTTGGAAGAATTCACTCTGTTAGCCTAGGTTCACATTGATGCGAATTGGCATGCAATTTGACATATCAAATTGGATGCCAAATCGCTGGCAATTGTCGGAAATGGCACTGTCCGCATTTGTGGCGCCCCACCAAATCCCAAAAGTAGTTTCTGTGCAACTTTTGGAGACTTGTGCAATTTGTATAGTCATCTGTGCAGCAACCCACACAGATGTCTCTGAAATCGCCGTCCACAGTCGGACTGAACTTGGATAATTTCAATCTCGCTGTCAGTGTGAACCTAGGCTTAAAATTATTTTATTACCTAAGCTGCTTTTTTTGTAACTTTAGGACTTTACCTATAGCAGTCCCCAGACAGGAACTACTTAGGTTGCAAAATTATGTGCTCTGTTTTATCTGGGGCCACTAATGTCCTTGGATGAAATTGACTTTGTACACTCCAGAAATATGTGGTGGACTGGGACTGCTCAAATAACCCAACTTGCCTATATGACTGTGAAGGGACCTATACCTCAATGGGTCTCGATTGAAGCTCTTGCATGCCTTACTTACTCTATTGGAAATTTGATGTGGCTTCCAAATAGTCTGTGCCCCCTATTATTTGTCCTACCCTATCACAATTGTTAGCTGTTTGGGACAGACAGAGAGCTTGAAGACTCCTTTCTTCAACTCCTGGCCCCTATTTCCACAACCTGGAATTTCCCCTTCTACTCTTACTGCATTCATTTCATTGGTGGACCAATAAAGACCTTTTTTTCCTCTCTTCTTAAGAAAATGGTCAACAAACCATACACCTTAGCACAGTATTGCAACAAAATGCAGATGCTTTCTTCTGAAACATTCCATTATAACCAAATAATATCCTATATTCAATCTAAGATCAATCTCAGATTCTCTGACCCTCTGACACGTACATCTTTTGAAATATCTTGCAACTCTAGTAATTTAATGAAAAGACGTGTCCTCTTTATATTCCCTGCTTGTAGACTTGAATCGCAAACTTTCCTACATGCTCCTGTGGGAAAAAGATATAAAAATTTAGAGGACGATGGAGTGTCCTAAAAAATGATTTCAGGGACTTAGCAGCTACATTGAAGAGAAGGACCTCTATGGTAGTGTTCTCAGAAATACTGCCTGTACCTCGAGCCATACTAGAGAGGCAGCAGGAGATTAGGGAAATGAACATGTGGCTGAGGAATTGGTGTAGAAAGGAGGGGTTCTGGTTCCAGAAGAACTGTGCTGACTTCTCAGACAGTTACCAGCTTTTTAGCAGGGATGGACTGCACCTAAATAGGGAGGGTGCATCTCTGCTTGCAGAGAAGATGGCTGTAAAGTTAGAGAGGCTTTTAAACTAGGTGTTGGGGGGGGTCCAGATGTAGTGCTAGCTAGCAATGAGCAAGGTTAAGCGGGTAATATTGGGGGCATTAGTGGTAGGGTGACTAGAATACCAAAACACATGGTACGTAAGTTGGCAAATCCCAATTGCAGCCTCATAACAACTAACAAGGAAATAGTATGTGACAGGACAAAATTATGAGGCATGTACTCCAATGCTAGAAGTCTAGCTAATAAAATGGGAGAATAGGAGCTGCTAATGTACGAGGAGGGTTTTTGATTTCGTGGGAATTTCAGAAACTTGGTTTGACAGCTCACATGATTGGCTGGCAACCACTCAGGGGTATTCCCTATATCATAGGGCCAGGGAGGGTAGGAAAGGGGGAGGGGTATGCCTGTATATCAATAATAATTTGCAAGTGAACATGAGGGAAGACATTACTGATGGAGCAAGGGAGGAGGTGGAAACCTTGTGGCTGGTGCTCAAAAGGGAGAAAAATAATTGAAAAGTAATAGTGAGCATATGCTACAGGCCCTCTAGCCTGAGGTATATGGAGGAATCTGACCTCATTATAATAGGAGATTTTAATTATCCTGATATTGACTGGGCAGAAGGACCCGCTCATTCATCTAAGGCTTAACATTTCCTAAATGTCTTGCAGGACAATTTAATGGGGCAGTTGGTGAATGCACCAAAAGAGATAATGCATTACTAGACCTACTGATTACAAACAACACAGACCTGATTGCAGATGTGGAAATACAAGGCAACTTAGGAAACGGTGACCACAGGTCCATTACATAAGTATAAATCACTGATATGATATCACTGTTCTTCAAACATCTGCAAACTGTGTGTAAAGAGCGCAACCATATGCCTGTTCTTCTCTATGCTGTAGTTTCACACACAGATTCCAGATGTTTGAAGAACAGGTGTATGGTTCCTCCCCGGTTTTAGGTAAAGTGTTCTAAACTATTTCCAGATGTGTGCAGAACAGATTTTCTGTGTGAAGAACAGATGTTCTGGTGCAGAACAGATGTTCTGTGTGAAGAACAGATGTTGACTTATTAGCGGCTATAATAAAAGTGACACAGACTAAACAGATGTGTGAAGAATAGATGTTGACTTATTAGCGGCTATAATAAAAGTGACACAGACTAAACAGATGTGTGAAGAACAGATGTTGACTTATTAGCGGCTATAATAAAAGTGACACAGACTAAACAGATGTGTGAAGAACAGATGTTCTGTTTGCAGAACAGATGTG
>BLSH010546469.1:140147-165508 GCA_018402905.1 Glandirana rugosa
AAGACACTGCACAATAATTGTAATGTCAGAACAAATAATATAAGGAGAAAAAGGAAACATTTTTGAGACCTCTTCTTACGTAAACTTTGTAAACGGAAGAGGAACAGAAAACATTGGTTTAAAGGGTATAGTAGGAAATATCCCGGTTATACGAGACCGGAGTGAAAGAATAACCATTATATAAATTTTCTGATACACTGAAAGTACCAAATAAAATCGTTTGGATTAACGCGAGAATGTAAAGAATAACGTAAGAAACGTAAAAACCTTACGACTGTTACTGGGGAGTCCGAATATAAAAACTTCCGGAAAAGAAAACGAAAATATACGTAAAAATGTACATTGATTTCAATGGGGTTCGGGGTCCAGGACAAAGTTCGGGTTCTGTCCGGACCCGAACCCGGACTTTGTCCCGAAGTTCGGCCGAACCAGCAGAACCCGGACTTCTAGACGTTCGCTCATCTCTATACAAGAGCTAAGATTAAACATAGGTGGCTAAACTCTAATGTAAAAATGCATATAAAAGCAAAAGAAAAGGCCTTCAAAAATATAAGCCTGAGGGGTCATTGTCAGCATTCCAAAAATGCAAAGAATGCAATAAGAAATGTAAGAGCGCAATTAGGTTTGCTAAAATAAACCATGAAAGTCACATAGTCTTTTAAATATATTACCAATAAGAAAGTGAGGCCAGAGCATATTGGCCCTATAAAGGATGATATGGGAAATTTGGTTACAAAAGACAAGGAGAAGGCAAATGTTTCAAATGCATTCTTCTCCAGAGTTTTTACAAAGGAAAAAGAGGAATATAATAAACAAGACTGTAATGTTAATAACACGTCACAGAATGTACACTCATGGCTAACAGAAGCCAGTATCAGAAATAGACTTGAAAAACCGAACCCAAATAAATCACCAGAACCAGATGGCTTACACCCAAGAGCCCTTAAGGAACTCAGTCAGGTGATAGCTAGACTGTTGTTCCTAATTTTTAAGGACAGTTTACTGACTGGAATGGCACCAGCTAATTGTAGAAAAACCAACACTGTACTAATACTTAAAAAGAGATGAGATATATCCCTTGAAACTACAGATCAGTTAGCCTAACATCGATAGTTTGTTGGAGGGGGTGAAAAGGGACCATATCCAAGAAATTGCTGATGAAAACTGTATCATTAGTAATAATCAGCATGTATTCATGAATGATCATTCTTGCCAGACCTATCTGCTAACATTCTATGAGGAAGTGAGCTGCCACCTAGATAAAGGTAGGCCTGTGGACGTGGCATACCTTGATTTTGCAAAGGCATTTGGTACAGTCTCCCATAAACATTTACTTCACAAACTGAGGTCTGTAAGCATGGACCATAGAGTGAGTACCTGGATAGAAAACTGGTTACAGGAGCATGTCCAAAGAGTGGTGATAAATAGCGAGTACTCATATTGGACTGGTGTGGTAAGTGGGGTCCCCCATGGATCTGTCCTGGGATCAATTCTATTTAATTTATTTAAAAATGATATAGCAGTTGGTACTGTCTGCCCTTATGTTGTAAATCCACTGTGAAAATGCTATATAAATTCTGTATAATAATAAATAGCTTAATCTCAATTACAATAAGATGTGAAAACCTTACAAGAAGACCTAAATAAAATAATGGGGTGGGCAACTACATGGCAAATGAGGTTTAATGTTGAAAAATGTAAAGTAATGCATTTGGGTGCTAAAAACACAACTGCAAGTTACTCGATAGGGGGAGAACCTCTGGGGGAATCCAGGTTGGCAAAAGATCTGGGGGTCCTAGTGTATGATAGGCTCAGAAACGGCATGCAATGCCAAAGCCAGCAGAATATTAGCATGCATCAAAAAGGGCATTTGCTCCAGAGATAAAACAATAATTCTGCCACTATTTAAGACTCTGGTCCAGCCGCATCTTGAGTATGCCATCCGGTTCTGGGCACCGGTCCTCAAGAAGGATGTGCTGAAACTAGAGAAAGTCCAGAGAAGAGCAACAAAGCGGATAAAGTGACTAGAGGACCTCAGCATGACCACAAGCATCACATTTATTCTCTCTGGAGAAAATATGCTTGAGAGGAGATATGACAGCGATATACAAATACCTTACTGGTGATCTCAGCATAGAGAAAAACCTTTTCAGTGGGAAGGTGTTTAACCACTTCCCGCCCGCCGTATGCAGAATGACGGCCGGGAAGTGGTTTAGTTATCCTGACTGGACGTCATATGACGTCCTCAGGATAACAAGCCGCTGCGTGCCCAGGGGGGCACGCATCATGGCGATCGGTGATGTGGGAGGTCAATCTGACCCCCCGCAATACCAATCTCGGTAAAGTGCTTCCATCCGAAGCACTTTACCATGTGATCAGCCGTGACCAATCACGGCTGGTCACAGTGTAACACAGGAAAGCCGTGTATCGGCTTTCCTGTACTCAGGTCTGCAGACCTGAGGAGTGGAGAGCCGATCGGCTGCTCTCCTGACAGGGAGGGTTTGTGCTGATGATTTATCAGCACAGCCCCCCCTCGGATCGCCACACTAGACCACCAGGGAGCCTGCCCAAGGACCACCAACAATGTCCCCACCCAGGACCACCAGGGAGCCAACCAGGGACCACCAGGGAGCCGATCTGGACCACCAGGGAGACCACCCTAGACCACCAGGTAAGGGGCATAGTGCCCAATATGAATGGCACTTAGTGCCACCTTCAGATGCCACCCTAGACCACCAGGGAATGGGCCCCTTTCTGTACATATGCCCACCAGTGCCCACCAGTGCCCCTATCAGTGTGTACCAGTGCTCCTATCAGTGCATACCAGTGCCACATATCAGTGCCCAGTGCAGCCTATGAGTGCCAATCAGTGCCATCTATGAGTGCCCATCAGTGCCACTTATCAGTGTCCATCAGTGCAGCTTATCAGTGTCCGTCAGTGCTGCATATCAGTGCCCATCAGTGTTTCATACCAGTGCCCGTCAGTGCTGCTTATCAGTGCCACCTAACAGTGCTCATCATTGCTGCATATAAGTGCCTCATCATCAGCCACCTCATCAGTGCCACCTCATCAGTGCCAATCAGTACTGCCAAATCAGTGCCCATCAGTGTAGCCTCATCAGTGCCCGAAAAAATTTACTTATTTACAAAGTTTTGTGACAGAAATATGGGAATTACTAATAAAGAAGGATGTTTAGGCGATCTTACACTATGGTGAGATTTTCTTTTTGGAATATCCTGACCAAGTGAGATGTCGTATGATGTGACGGTTTCATTGGGACTGGATACAAGTGGTGGGATCATCTGTCTTATCTATTTATATATGGAATGAGTCCTGTCTGTGAGAAGATATCCGAGCATACAAGGCCTTGGCTGGGCAAAAGCCATAAGCTTGTATAGCTTGCCCTCTGGTAAGCAAATTTTTCTTATGGTGGAGGTGCACAATTGGGTGGTGTGAATCACTGCGGTTGATGTGGACAAATTCATTTAAAGAGACACTCACCTTTTTTGTTTCAAGTATTTTATCACATTTTTTGCATGCAGTACACGTATCAAGATTTCGAAAGGCAAATGACAAGGTTTTCATATATGCTATACATGCAGATGACTACATATATGAACAGAAAAACGTACATGGTACAAATATCATTTAACATCCAACATGCTTGAAAAAAAGAAGGGCATATTATAGTGTATGTATAGTACATAATCTGGTTACAGGTTTGGAGGACTGGAAAGCTTGTGTGCCAAGTCAGTAATGATGCCCCTGAATACCCATGCACCCCTAGCGGGTTCTACCTGTGAATGAGTCGGGTCGAGGATCAGTTATGTTTGAAGTTTTGCTAGTACGGGTGACTCAGGATTTAACCAGATAACATGCCTCCAAAGTTTTCCGTTTGTTAAATTTTTGCTTGTTATGGTAGTGTGAGGTGATTTTTTTGTGTTAATGAGATATGGGGATTGGGGAAGCAGGGGGAGGTTGGGAGGGTCTACAGGTGATACTCGAAAAATTAGAATATCATGCAAAAGTTAATTTATTTCAGTAATGCAACTTAAAATGTGAAACTAATATATGAGATAGACTCATTACATGCAAAGCAAGTTAGTTCAAGCTGTGATTTGTCATAATTGTGATGATTATGGCTTACAGCTCATTGTGAAAAGGTGCAATGTTCTAGGCTCAAAGTGTCCCACTGTAATCATCTAATTAAGCCATAACACCTGCAAAGGGTTCCTGAGCCTTTAAATGGTCTCTCAGTCTGGTTCAGTAGGAATCACAATCATGGGAAAGACTGCTGACCTGACAGTTGTGCAGAAAACCATAATTGACACCCTCCATAAGGAGGGAAAGCCTCAAAAGGTAATTGCAAAAGAAGTTGGATGTTCCCAAAGTGCTGTATCAAAGCAGATTAATAGAAAGTTATGTGGAAGGGAAACGTGTGGAAGGAAAAGGTGCACAAGCAGCAGGGATGACCGCAGCCTGGAGAGGATTGTCAGGAAAGGCCATTCAAAGGTGTTGGGGACTTTCACAAGGAGTGGACTGAGGCTGGACTCAGTGCATCAAGAGCCACCACACACAGACGGATCCCGGACATGGGCTTCAAATGTCGTATTCCTCTTGTCAAGCCACTCCTGAACAAAAAACAACGTCAGAAGCGTCTTACCTGGGCTAAAGAAAAACTGACCTGATCTGTAACTCAGTGGTCCAAAGTCCTCTTTTCTGATGAGAGCAAATTTTGCATCTCATTTGGAAACCAAGGACCCAGAGTATGGAGGAAGAATAGAGAGGCACACACTGCAAGATGCTTGAAGTCCAGTGTGAAGTTTCCACAGTCTGTGTTGATTTGGGGAGCCATGTCATCTGCTGGTGTTGGTCCACTGTGCTTCATTAAGTCCAGGGTCAACGCAGCCGTCTACCAGGAGATTTTGGAGCACTTCATGCTTCCTTCCGCAGACGAGCTCTATGGGGATGCTGACTTCATTTTCCAGCAGGACTTGGCACCTGCCCACACTGCCAAAAGCACCCAAACCTGGTTCAATGACCGTGGGATTACTGTGCTTGATTGGCCAGCAAACTCACCAGACCTGAACCCCATAGAGAATCTATGGGGCATTGCCAAGAGAAAGATGAGAGACATGAGACCCAACAATGCAGAAGAGCTGAAGGCTGCTATTGTAGCATCCTGGTCTTCCATAATACCTCAGCAGTGCCACAGGCTGATAGCTTCCATGCCACGCCGCATTGAGGCAGTAATTGCTGCAAAAGGGGCCCAAACCAAGTACTGAGTACATATGCATGCTTATACTTTTCAGAGGTCTGATATTGTTCTATGTACAATCCTTGTTTTATTGATTGCATGTCATTTTCTAATTTTCTGAGATTGTGGATTTGGGGTTTTCATGAGCTGTAAGCCATAATCATCATAATTATGACAAATCATGGCTTGAACAATCTTGCTTTGCATGTAATGAGTCTATCTCATATATTAGTTTCACCTTTTAAGTTGCATTACTGAAATAAATGAACTTTTGCACGATATTCTAATTTTTCGAGTATCACCTGTATTACATCTAGTGGTTGAGTGAGACCCTATAAGTTCAGATAGAAGTGAGTCAAGGTGATGAGTCAAGCTGGTGGGTGGTGGTCTATTCGTTTCTGATATTCATCTGTGCTTGTGAAGTGTCTCCAACAAGCCCAGATTTTGTGAAATTTGGTAGGATTCTCTCTTGTTGGGTGAACCAGGTCCTCCATTTCAGCTATTTTGCTGTACGTTTCAGCCATCCAGAGATGGTTTGAGGGAAGATTTTTTTGCAGTGGACCGGAATGCACATTTTGGCAGCATTGATAAGATGGAGGGTTAGGGATTTTTTATAGGCCGATTGGGGGGTGGACGTGTGGTGTAGTAGATATTGGGCCGGTGTGAAATCAGGTGTGTATGTTGTTATTTGGGTAGTCAGGTGGTGAACCTCTTTCCAGAAGGGTCATATTAGAGAGCACTCCCACCATATATGAAGCATGGAACCCTGTGATTGGTTACATCTCCAGCATAGTGGAGAGACAGTGGGGGTAGAACTTGTGCAATTTATCTGGGGTTCTATACCAGTTTGTGTAGATTTTAAAGCTGTTTTCCTGTGCAGAGATGTTAAGTGATCCCTTGTGTATGTGGGTGTGGATATGTTCCCAATCATCTTTGGGTAGATCAATGTAGTACTTTCTCCCAGTGTCGGGAAGCTGTGTTTCCCTTTGAGTCTAAGTTTGCAAAGAGTATGGTGTACATGTCAGAGATGCGGTGTCTCTGGGGTTCGTTTCTTGGGCAAATCGATTCAAAGGGTGTAAGTCTCTGTGCCAATTGGAGATTGGTTTGAAGCTTAGGAGAAAATGTCTAATTTGGAGGTATTTAAAGAATGGAATATTGTGGTTTGGCAGGCATGATCCAAGATTTTGGAACGTTATCAGTTTGCCTCTTTCAAAGAAAATTTCTGCCCTGAGAGGAGGCTCTGAATGTGATTTGTCTGGATTAAGGATTGATTATCCCGGTATAAAATCTGGATTTCCTGTAATCTGTTAGAGGTCCTGGTAAGTTAGTTATGTGTGTTGTGCCGTTTGAATGATCTGCAGGGTGGGACCAATGAGAGGATGTTCAAGGTTAGCTTTCAGGATCAGGGGTGTTCTGATCCATGGTAGGGATGTTAGTAAAACTTGGGAGAATGATTCCTCTAGTTTAACCCAGTCTGATGTAGATGCCAGTCAGCAATTCTGGACAGGTGGCAGACCCAGTGATATTTAAGAACATCTGGTTATCCCAGTTTCAATTTTGGGGTCATCAGATTTTTCCAGCTCATTCGGGAGTGTTTGGAGGAACAGAGGACTTGTGTGCAGAGGCGTTTGTAGGTAGAAAAGGATAATTTGGATATTTTGATTGGTATAGTTTGTAGTTTGTATAGAATTTGGGGTAGTATGTTCATTTTTAGCACTGCTGCCCTCCTGAATCAGGAAAAAGGACCTGAGTGCCATTTTTGTAGATCTTGTTGGATTGATTTAAGTATAAGGAGGTGGAGTACAATTCCATTTATTTAGTTGGGAGTTGAATACCTAAGTATTTGATGCTATGGGAGTCCCAACCACATGGGAATGTGGCTTGGCATTGTGTGACCATGGATTTGGGAAGAGATACATTTAATGCTCTAGATTCAGTAAAATTGATTTGTAGTTTGGATAGTAATTTGAAAAGAGAGAAGTAAGTTACAGTAAGTTTGGAATTGTTATTGAGGGATTTGTGAGAAACAGTAAAATGTCATCAGTGTCAGCTGCGAGTTTGCATTTCCTATTATTTATTTCCAATCCACTAATGTCTGGGTTGTCTCTAAGTCTACGAAGAATGGGTTCTAGGGTGAGCAAGAAGATGATGGGTGACAGGGGGCAACCATGGTGAGTCCCGTTAGAGATGGAGAAGGCGTCCGACACGCAACCGTTGACCCTTATTCTCGCTGTGGGGGAGGAATAGAGAGCAAGAATGTATAGGAGCATTTGGCTTTGAAAGCCCATTTTCTGTAGTGTAGCAGTCATCTAGTCCCACGCCACCCTGTTAAATGCCTTCTCCGCATCCAACGAGAGAAAGAAACCTGGTTATGCTGATGTGGTGAGCCAGTGGTGAATGTTTATATAGATAGTGGAATAAGACTGTGCCCCTAGTCAACTCACACCGATCAGCGCAAATGGAGCACCTGGTAAATTAGGAGAATATAAGGTTACGTATCCAACACACAAACCTCTCAAGCTGCCGTTTTTTTTAAAAAACAAGGTAATGCACATTTCTAAGTACACATATATACGGTGTGTCTACTCAGATCACCACTAGAGTGTATCACAGCGCTTATTAAGGTTAATTTACAAGTCCATCAGGACAGGGGTACAAGTAGTCCCAGAAACACAAGTCTTGCAGTGAGGACAGCTGCGGGAAACCAGGACACCAATCACCAAGCAAGGGATGTTTTCACCACGTGCAGCACCCCAATACACAATCTGCTTACCAGATAATAAGTGTACTAAAGCCCGTATCAAATATCTGGCGCCCGTTCTTCTGGCTTAGTCAGCGGCTTTAAATTGAGTCCAACCCGCATCTATGCCCAACGGCAACTTCTTCTGATCTGATCACTCAGTCATAAAAGAAAGACTTGACATAGTGTAAATCTGTATCAAACTACTTTTATTGCCAACCCCCTTAAAAAATGCACTTACAAAATTCACAGAATAAAAAAGCCGATATCTCAATCACATATGCAGGCGTCTCACCGCTCCAACTGTCAACACGGCGTGTGTATCCACTATCACTGCGCGTCTTGGAACGCAGACGTCACCTCCTGTCATGGGGTCAGGCCCTCAGGCCCTCACACCATGTTGACAGTTGGAGCGGTGAGATGCCTGCATATGTGATTGAGATATCGGCTTTTTTATTCTGTGAATTTTGTAAGTGCATTTTTTAAGGGGTTTGGCAGTAAAAGTAATTTGATACAGATTTAAATCTCACCACTCCAACTATCAACACGGCGTGTGTATCCACTATCACTGCGCATCTTGGAACGCAGACATCACTTCCTGTCATGGGGTCACGCCCTCAGGCCCTCATGCCGTGTTGACAGTAGGAGCGGTGAGACGCCTGCATATGTGATTGAGATATCGGCTTTTTTATTCTGTGAATTTTGTAAGTGCATTTTTTAAGGGGGTTGGCAGTAAAAGTAATTTGATACAGATTTAAATCTCACCGCTCCAACTGTCAACACGGCGTGTGTATCCACTATCACTGCGCGTCTTGGAACGCAGACGTCACTTCCTGTCATGGGGTCACGCCCTCAGGCCCTCACGCAGTGTTGACAGTTGGAGCGGTGAGACGCCTGCATATGTGATTGAAATATCGGCTTTTTAATTCTGTGAATTTTGTAAGTGCATTTTTTAAGGGAGTTGGCAGTAAAAGTAATTTGATACAGATTTAAATGTCACCGCTCCAACTGTCAACACGGCGTGAGGGCCTGAGGGCGTGACCCCATGACAGGAAGTGACGTCTGCGTTCCAAGACGCGCGGTGATAGTGGATACACACGCCGTGTTGACAGTTGGAGCGGTGAGACGCCTGCATATGTGATTGAGATATTGGCTTTTTTATTCTGTGAATTTTGTAAGTGCATTTTTAAAGGGGGTTGGCAATAAAAGTAGTTTGATACAGATTTACACTATGTCAAGTCTTTCTCTTATGACTGAGTGATCAAATCAGAAGAAGTTGCCGTTGGGCATAGATGCGGGTTGGACTCAATTTAAAGCCGCTGACTAAGCCAGAAGAACGGGCGTCAGATATTTGATACGGGCTTTAGTACACTTATTATCTGGTAAGCAGATTGTGTATTGGGGTGCTGCACGTGGTGAAAACATCCCTTCCTTGGTGATTGGTGTCCTGGTTTCCCGCAGCTGTCCTCACTGCAAGACTTGTGTTTCTGGGACTACTTGTACCCCTGTCCTGATGGACTTGTAAATGGACCTTAATAAGAGCTGTGATACACTCTAGTGGTGATCTGAGTAGACACACCGTATATATGTGTACTTATAAAGGTGAATGTTTATGGCTTTCAGGGTATTATCCCTAGCCTCTGGTCCTGGGATGAATCCCATTTGATCTCAAGAGATTAGTTTGGGGAGGAGAGGGAGTAATCTATTTGCAAATATTTTGGCATAGAGTTTTATATCTATATTTAGGAGAGATATGGGCCTATAATTCGCTACAAGTGATGAATCCTTGTCTGGGTTTGGGATCATGGCAATGTGTGCTTCAAGTAGGTCATTATTGTGGTGGGACGATAGAGGGAGTGTGTTTAGTGTCCTTACTAGGTGTGGGAGGAGTGAGTCTGCGAATGTTTTGACGTATCCAACTGTTAACCCATTGGGGCCTGGGCTCTTACCCGTCATTTGTTTTAGTGCCTTTTGTGCTTCCTCTAGGGAAATTGGGGGATTTAAGTCTGTGGTTTCTACTTTTGATAGAGGTTTGGGGTTGCATTGATCGAGAAATGTATTTACCATCTCATTTCTCCTGTCTGTTTCCAAGGGGTTGGTGGGAGAGTTAAATTATAAAACTTGGAGTAGAAGCAAACAAATTGGGCAGCTATTCCATCTGATGTTACAATTTTGTTTCCAATTGGGTCTGTGATGGAGTCAGTGGCGGCTGGTGAAATTTTAGTATAGGGGGGCGCCGGACCCCACCCTTCCTTTTGACCCCTCCCACTTCTCATAAGCCCACCCCTTATAGTTTTCACTTATTGTGTCAGGAGTATGCAACCCAGCATCACCAGATAGGGGTATACAGCATCGCAGATAGGGGTATACAGCATCGCAGATAGGGTATAAAGCATCACCAGATAGGGGTATACAGAGTCACCAAATAGGGTATACACATTACCAGATAGGGGTATACAGAGTCACCAGATAGGAGTATACAGAGTCGCCAGACAGGGGTATACAGAGCCACTAGATAGGTGTATACAGAGCCCCAGATAGGGTATACAGGGTCACCTGAGCAGTATACAGAGCCCCAGATAAGGTATACAGAGCCATCAGAGCAGTATACAGAGTCCCAGGTAGGGTATACAGAGCAACCAGAGCAGTATACAGAGCCCCAGATAGCGGCTTGCAGCACTGACAGACCCCCGCCCCAAAGCCAGGACAAAGTCCCACACTTACCCCATCTAATAGCCGTCTGGCAGTGTTGCAGAGTCCGGCGAGCGGAGAGCATGCTGGCAGTGTGCAGAGCTCTGCTTGCGGAGAGCCTGCTGGAGTGTGCAGAGTCTGGCAAGTGGGGAGCGCGCTCTCCATGCTCCAGCGACATCCTCCTTCTCCTCCGAGATAGGCGTCCAATAGGATCACCTGTCTTCTTCGCCAGTCAGGAAACCAGTAACATACTGGGGCTTCCTGATTGGCTGAGAGCGGCTCCCAGTTAGAAAGGAAAATGTTCATTTGCCTTTCTAATGACTTGTGGTGGCACGCTTTGTGCCACAAGCCACACTTTAATGAAGCCAATTAGAGTCTACAGTTCTAATGAGATGCTTCATAGACACCCCCGATGCGGTAATTCATGTGGCCGATGCCACAAAGCTGCCAGCCGCATGAATGGGGGGTGGTCACGGGAGGCCATGGACAGAGGGGGTGGCTGGAGAGAGGGGGCAGTGCCCATGTGCCCTGATGGACGGGCCGCCACTGGATGGAGTGGACAGTTGCCACGGCCTATTTAGTCTGGAGAGCTCTCGCTAGTAGAGTTGAGCGAACCCGAACTGTAAGGACCTGAACCCGGACATTTCAAAAAACGTTCGGGTTCTGGGTTCTGGTAGTTGAATCATGCATGTTGAATAGATGCAGGGCAACCAATCAACAAGCTTTTCACTGGTTTGCCCTTAGAAGCCATCACAACCATGCCTACTAATGGCATGGCTGTGAATGGCCAGTGCATCATGTGACCCAGCCTCTTTATGCTGGAGTCACAGTGCTGCATGTCACATGCTCTCTGAGACTCTGACTAGAGTAGGGAGAGGAAGCTGCCGGCGTTGTTGTGAGGGACAGATTTCAGATATTTTAACATCTCATCCTGCATTATAGGACGATCTGATTCTTGACTAATTAGAGATTACTACTACTGCTGCTCTGAGGGACAGATTGCAGATCTCACCCTGCATACACAACGATCTGATTCTGGACTAATTAGAGATTTCTCATACTGCTGCTTTGAGTGACAGATTGCAGATCTCACCCTGTATTACAGAACGATCTGACTGCACTAGGTAGAGGCTTCTGCTTAGAGGGACAGATTATATTGTTCTAAAATCATCTCCTAGTTCTATAGGGTCAGGTTCCAGCTGTTGCTTAGAGGGACAGATTATTGTTCAAAAATCATTGCCTACTCCTATAGGGCCAGGTTCCAGCTGTTGCTGTAAGGGACAGATTATTGTTCAAAAATCATTGCCTACTCCTATAGGGCCAGGTTCCAGCTGTTGCTTAGAGGGACAAATTATTCAAAAATCATTGCCTACTCCTATAGGGCCAGGTTCCAGCTGTTGCTGTAAGGGACAGATTATTGTTCAAAAATCATCCCCTACCCCTATAGGGCCAGGTTCCAGCTGTTGCTTAGAGGGACAGATTATTGTTCAAAAATCATCGCCTACTCCTATAGGGCCAGGTTCCAGCTGTTGCTGTAAGGGACAGATTATTGTTCAAAAATCATCGCCTACTCCTATAGGGCCAGTTTCCAGCTGTTGCTGTAAGGGACAGATTATTTTTCAATCATCATTGCCTACTCCTATAGGGCCAGGTTCCAGCTGTTGCTTAGAGGGACAAATTATTCAAAAATCATCGCCTACTCCTATAGGGCCAGGTTCCAGCTGTTGCTTAGAGGGACGAATTATTCAAAAATCATTGCCTACTC
Source organism: Glandirana rugosa (assembly GCA_018402905.1). Taxonomy (NCBI): domain Eukaryota; kingdom Metazoa; phylum Chordata; class Amphibia; order Anura; family Ranidae; genus Glandirana; species Glandirana rugosa. The sequence goes on from BLSH010546469.1 coordinate 152,602, forward strand.
CTATAGGGCCAGGTTCCAGCTGTTGCTTAGAGGGACAGATTATTATTCAAAAATCATCTCCTAGTTCTAAAGGGAGAGGTTCCAGCTGTTGCTGTAAGTGACAGATTATTTTTCAAACACCATTGCCTACTCCTATAGGGCCAGGTTCCAGCTGTTGTTGTAAGGGACAGATTATTGTTCAAAAATCATTGCCTACTCCTATAGGGCCAGGTTCCAGCTGTTGCTGTAAGGGACAGATTATTGTTCAAAAATCATCTCCTAGTTCTAAAGGGAGAGGTTACAGCTGTTGCTGTAAGTGACAGATTAGTTTTCAAACATCATTGCCTACTCCTAAAAGGCCAGGTTCCAGCTGTTGCTGTAAGTGACAGATTATTTTTCAAACATCATTGCCTACTCCTATAGGGTCAGGTTCCAGCTGTTGCTGTAAGGAACAGATTATTGTTCAAAAATCATCGCCTACTCCTATAGGGCCAAGTTCCAGCTGTTGCTGTAAGGGGACAGATTATTGTTCAAGAATCATCTCCTAGTTCTAAAGGGAGAGGTTCCAGCTGTTGCTGTAAGTGACAGATTATTTTTCAATCATCATTGCCTACTCCTATAGGGCCAGGTTCAGGCTGTTGCTTAGAGGGACAAATTATTCAAAAATCATCGCCTACTCCTATAGGGCCAGGTTCCAGCTGTTGCTGTAAGGGACAGATTATTGTTCAAAAGTCATCCCCTACCCCTATAGGGCCAGGTTTCAGCTGTTGCTTAGAGGGACAGATTATTGTTCAAAAATCATCGCCTACTCCTATAGGGCCAGGTTCCAGCTGTTGCTGTAAGGGGCAGATTATTGTTCAAAAATCATCTCCTAGTTCTAAAGGGAGAGGTTCCAGCTGTTGCTGTAAGTGACAGATTATTGTTCAAACATCATTGCCTACTCCTAAAAGGCCAGGTTCCAGCTGTTGCTGTAAGTGACAGATTATTGTTCAAAAATCATCTCCTAGTTCTAAAGGGAGAGGTTCCAGCTGTTGCTGTAAGGGACAGATTATTGTTCAAAATCATTGCCTACTCCTATAGGGCCAGGTTCCAGCTGTTGCTGTAAGGGACAGATTATTGGCTACATAGTACATTTCTGGGCACAATGAGGAGAGCATCAAATAAGTGACGTGGTCATGGTGCTGCTGGTGATGCTGGTGCTGCTGGTGTTGGTCGTGTTGGTGAAACTCCTGTTGGAAGGAGAGGATGTGGTCGATGTATGCCAGCTACACGCACACGTGAAACACCTTCCTCAGGTAGCCAACAGAACCTTCACCGGTATATGGTAGGTCCGAATGCCGCTCAATGATTGGTGAGGCCAGAACAAGTACAGGCGATAGTAGATTGGGTGTCTGACAATGCCTCCAGTTCCTTCACATTGTCTCCCACTCGGTCCCTTGATGAAAGCTCAGAGTTGGCACCTGAACCCCATGGCCATCTGTCTTTCACCTCAGCCCCTTGTAAATTAGCCAAGCAGTCTGAGCCCCAAGTCATGCAAGAGACTCTTATGCTTTTTGATGACTCTCCTGGTGTGCTTTCCGTGGGTCATCCACATAGCGTTGCCCCAGAAGTGGAAGACATTGAGTGCACCAATGCCCAACCACTTCTGTTGAAGGATGAGGACATGGAAACACCAGGCAGCAAGTCTTAGATAATGATGAAACACAGCGTCCCCTAGACAGTATGCCTGCTACTACTAACCACAGCACCCAGGGACCTAGCACACCAAAGGCAGCTCAAAGGCATTCCCCCGCATAGCAGTTCTTCACACAATGTGCTGACGACAAGAAACGAGTGGTTTGCAAGCTGTGCAATGATAGCCTGAGCCGGGGCATAAATGTTCTAAACCTGACCACAGCCTGCATGATCAGGCATCTAAATTCAAGGCACAAGCTGCATTGGAATAATAACCTCAAAATCCAAGAAAGGTCTCGGCCTCCTCCTGCTTCCTCTTCTGCTGCTGCCTCGGCCTCTTCCTCCACCTCTACCGTGACAGTGTCACCTGCCACCCAGCAAACAGACTATATGACAGCAACGCCACCATCTCCGCCACCGTCCCCAAGCATTTCCACACCATGGTCCCATGGAAGCTTACAGCTCTCCATCTCCCAAACACTGGAGAGAAAGAGGAAGTACCCCCCCTACCCACCCGCGATCCCTAGCCCTGAATGCCAGCATTTCAAAATTCCTGGCCTTTGAAATGCTGTCATTCCGTTTGGTGGACACGGACAGTTTCAAAAACCTGATGGCGGTGGCTGTCCCACAGTACGTGGTTCCCAGCCGCCACTACTTTTCCAGACGAGCCATCCCTTCCCTGCACAAACAAGTCAGGGACAAGATCAAGTGTGCACTGCGCAACGCCATCTGTGGCAAGGTCCACATAACCACTGATACCTGGACCAGTAAGCATGGGCAGGGACGCTATAGCTCGCTGACTGCACACTGGGCAAATGTAGTGGAGGGTGGGCCTGAGCCGGCTAGCCATTTGGTGCATGTCCTTCCACCACCGAGGATTGCAGGGCATTTCGCTTTGCCTCCTGTTGCCTCCTCCTCCTACTGCGCTTCCTCCTCCTCGACCACCTCCTCATCCGCTCAGCGTAACACCTTCACCACCAACATCAGCACATCCAGGGGGGAAAGACAGCCGGCTGTTTTAAAACTTTGTTTGGTGGATAAACTCCACACTGCACAGGAGCTGTGGACGGGCATTGAACCACAGACCAATGAGTGGTTGTTGCCACTGAGCCTCAAGCCCGGCCTGGTGGTGTGCGACAATGGGCGAAATCTTGTAGCGGCTCTGGGCTTAGCCCATTTGACGCACATCCCTTGCCTGGCGCATGTGCTGAATTTGGTGATACAGAATTTTCTAAAACACTACCCGGATATGTCAGAGCTGCTGCAGAAAGTGCGGGCCGTCTGTGCGCACTTTCGGCGTTCTCACCCTGCTGCTGCTCGCCTGTCTATGCTGCAGCGGAACTTCGGCCCTCCCCCTCACCACCTCATATGCGACGTGCCCACAAGGTGGAACTCCACCTTGCACATGCTGGAGAGACTGTGCGAGCAGCAGCAGGCAATAGTGGAGTTTCAGCTGCAGCACGCAATTGTCAGTTGCTCTGTGGAACAGCACCACTTCCCCACCAATGAGTGGGCCTCCATGCGAGACCTGTGTAGCGTATTGCGGTGTTTTGAGTACTCCACCAACATGGCCAGTGCCGATGAGGCTGTTCTCAGGGTTACTATCCCACTTCTATGTCTCCTTGAAAAAACACTTCGGGCCATGATGGAAGAGGATGTGGCACAGGAGGATGAGGAGGAGGAGGAGGAGGAGGAAGAGGGGTCATTTCCACGGTTATCAGGCCAGTCATTCGCAAGTGGCTCGGAGGGTGGGTTCCTGCACCAGCATAGGCCAGGTCAAAAATATTCAAGCCAGGGCACAGTTCTGGAGAACGAGGAGGACGAGGAAGATCATGAGGAGGAGAAGGAGGAACCGCAGCAAGGTGGCACCCGAAGCAGCTCGTGGGCATCACTATAGTGTGGCTGGGGGGATACGGAGGACACAGATGATATACTTCCCACAGAGGACAGCTTGCCTCTGGGCAGCCTGGCACACATGGCTGACTACATGCTGCAGTGCCTGCGCAACGACAGCCGAGTTTCCCACATTGTAACGTGTGCCGATTACTGGGTGGCCACCCTGCTGGATACCTGTTCCAAGGACAACGTGCCGTCTTTAATTCCCTCACTGGAGCGTGAGAGGAAGATGCGCGACTACAAGCGCATGCTGGTAGAGGCGCTGCTGAGGGCATTCCCAAATGACACCGGGGGCTCAGTGGAAGCACAAGACAAAGGCAGAGGAAGAGGAGGAAGAGGCCGCCAATGCAGCTGTGGCACTGCCAGCACCTCAGAAGACAGGGTTAGTATGGCCAAAATGTGGCAAAGCTTTGTCAGCAGCCCGCCACAACAAACAGCACCACCAACCGATAGACAACGTCTTAGCAGGAGGCAGCATTTCAGCAACATGGTGCAAGAGTATGCACACGCCTACACGTACTGACTGATGGGCCTGCCCCATTCAACTTCTGGGTCTCCAAATTGGGCACATGGCCTGAGCTTGCCCTTTTTGCCTTGGAGGTGCTGTCCTGCCCTGCAGCCAGTGTATTGTCTGAACGTGTTTTTAGCATGGCAGGGGGCGTTATCACAGACAAGCGCAGCCGCCTGTCCACAGCCAACGTGGACAAGCTAATGTTTATTAAAATGAACCAGGCATGGGGGCGTGGCCTAGCACCGGTCCAAGATGGACGCGTGATCCGAGCGCTCTGTCTGTCGGCGGCTTGTTAGCAGTTCTAGAAGCGGAGCAGACTACCCAAAAACAGCGGGAATGGCGGGCAGAAGTGCCTCAGTGACCCGAGGACACCCGGATGCCGGGACACAGCTTAGCTGCACCATCCCTGCGCTATTCCTGAACAGACTGCAGGACACGCAGGCTTCATCACAGGCCTCTGATGGAGGAGCGGCCTACAATGCCCTCGAGCCGGAACGCAGCCACCAGGGGAGCGAGGCAAAGCATTGAGCACAAGCTCCCCATTCCTCAGCCGGGCGGACCTCCACAAGGTCGCAGCCGACATAAAGGGCACTCTTACAGCAGCCATAGCGGAGCTTAAGTCGGACCTTCGGTCCGTGGCCACCCGCCTGGAGTATGTGGAGGATATAACCGCGACACACGGGTCCGCCATACAGCAGGTCCAGCAGACGGTCAGTGTTCAAGCTCAACATTTACTGGATATGCACCGTCACATTGAAGATATAGATAACAGGGGGCGCAGGCGGAACCTCAGATTTAGGGGGGTCCCGGAATCGGTCGAGGGCCCCCAGATCCAACAAACGGTCTGGGCGATATGTAACGCCCTTTTGGGCAGACCACATGATGCCCCCATTGAGTTTGAAAGGTGCCACCACGCATTAAGACCCAGGGGCCAGGACACAGACCCTCCCAGGGACATAATTTGCTGTTTTGTTAGCTTCACTCAGAAGGAAAAGGTACTGAGACAAGCCCGCACTCAGGGCCAATTACATCATGATGGCAGAACGATCCAGATCTTTCAGGACCTATCACGCTGCAACACAGGATAGAACTGCGCCCCCTGCTCACGGTCCTAAGAGAACGCCGAATAATGTGTCTGGCGGCCACCCTGGGTAACAGGACAGCCATGCTGCGCACCCCGATGGACCTCCCGGCTTTCTGCGACGCGCTTGGTTTACCACTGATCCCTGTTCCAGATTGGCTTAGTGCATTTATGCAGCCTGAACCCTGGATATCTACTCAGCAGGAAGGTACACCTCCCTCCCGTAGGAATAGACAGAGAAGAAGGAGATCTTCCTCAGGTTCCCCCAGAGACCACCGAGATGCCATGATCACTGAGAGGCCACCGAGAACGAAGCCGTCCTCAGCGAGGCGAAAGACTGATCACTAATCAACCCCACATCCCTTCTTTACTCTCATGTACCCCGCCTGAAGACAACAAACTGATCTGACTCTACTCTTAATACATAGCCCGTTCACAATGCCTACAATGTGAGACTCAATGAAAACAGATATGCACGAACGGTTAGCCACTGATCTGATTCACATACAGGGAACTGTTCACCTATTTGAAGATGGAACCTCAGAGAGGGGGGCTAGCGGGAAAATCGCACTACCTACCACTGTGCCAAGCTGTGCTCAACCTGCACCCCCTGCCTAGCACATGACCTTTGCCCTGCATTTATGCTCTTTTTCCCCTGTGCATTGTGACTTGTGCGTTACCATAACCTGTGCCACCATTTCGCATTCATCTCAACCCAATGGCTACTGCAACAGAACATAAGGCATTGTGGAACGTAGCTCGTGCACTTCCATCACTACTCAAGACAAGAGAAATTGAACTGAACTGATGATGTGGACTCTTTGTTCCGGCAGAAATCCATATAGCCTCCCCACCCAGTTAATTCTGAGTCACGGGGATTGTATGCCTCTGGTTCATAAGTGTTTATTGTTAAGACTGCACTCACCATGTAATCTACCTGCATGGGGAGCCTGAGTTAAGTTAAGTTAGCTGTGGAGTAATATAAAGTTGCTTAAAGTTTTTTTTTTTGTTGTTGTGTGCAACCTCCCCACATTGCTGGGGGGGGGCCCGGCGGAGACCAGTTTACAGGGATCGGTGGGGGCCTCCCTGCCCCCCCTTTGGCGGGGACGCCGGTTTGGTTCCCCGGGGGGCGTTGCGGGCCATCGCCCGGGCCCAGGCTCTCACTCCCGCTGGACCCTTGCGGGCCGGTGGGGGCGACTGCAGCCCTGGGTGGGCCCGGGGGATGGTTTGCCGGCCTCATGGGACAACCTGGGGGCAGTTGGTCTACATAAGCCGGATCATCTGACCTCGAGACTCCTTCTCCCTGCCCCCCCAGCCCCTCTCTGGGGGGGCACCGGGGGTGGGGGAGTGGATGGGGGTACCCATACCCGATATTACAGCCTCAGGTTAATTGAGTTCCACTGTTCTCCTTTTGTTATCTTTTGCTGTTCTCGTGTTTATTAGATCGCCTATCTCAACCCGGCCCAATACTAAATGTTGGGAAGACCTCCGGGCCGTGGGCAGCCTCCTGCCGCCCCTACCGGGCGAAACCTGCAGGTGGGCTCGGTGGGGGTGATGGAGACCCCGGGCCTGGAAATGCCAAATAAAGAAGCATGCTTGGGTGTTTCCCATGGGGGTGCTTTTGAGGCTCATTTGCATGGGCTTCGGCACACCCCTATGGTGGAGCACACATGGCCCGACTGGCCCGGGTTCTACACATGTTGGCGAGCGGGCCCCTTGGTGGGCCTCTCCCTCTCCCCTCCCCTCTCATTTCAGGGGGGGGGGGGTGGCCCTCCTGGGGTCATGCCTCCTACTTGACAGGGAATGTCAGCTCAAACTGTTACTGATTTGCTCTAGACTGCTTTCATGCCGCTGACAGCATCAAATCTTGACGGACGTCATATTCCTTTTTTAAGAAATATTCCTTTAAAAGAAGAGGTTTTCTTCTTTCCCCTGCGGATATGTTCATTTATCTTTGGGACAGGGAATGGTTTTCCCCCTGAGATAGAGGAGAATGGAAGAGAAGAAAACCTCCCGACATAGGAGGCATCGCAATTGATAGGAGATCAGCAATAGTAGGTGACGAGGATTACTCTAGTATAAGAACTAACAGCTATGAATATCCAATATGAGTAGTTACATTTGAGTAATCTAATAAGTGGCCTGATATAAGTAGAGAAAGTGGTCAGTCCCTTTATAGAATCATTCACTTATGTAATGTGATAAAACACAGAGTAGAGTGTAGTAAAATCTGAGCAGACACATTACCTTTAAAATAAAATGCAGAGCGCAGTATAACAATTGTGTATTAAATGATGAGTACTTTTATGGAGTGCCACTCAGTACAGATAATGCTTGTGCAATTGTAACACCAAATAATAGTATGCCGTTTAAGAATGAATTCCTGTGTATAAGACACCGCCGATCCTCCATGGTCAGGGTAGTCTGAATGGTTAAATCTTCGTACCATCACGGCTATGGGAGGCGGGTATAAGAATGACGCCGTCAGTCCGTGCAGCCAATCACCAGCAGAAGTCTATACTGACGAAACGCGTCGTGATTGGACTGCACGGCACCATTCACCAGGATACGCCACACATCCCTTACCTCTCTGCTGGTCGGAGAGCCTGAGGGATTGGAGGCACGCTAGTCTGGATTAAGGGCACCTAGGACCGTGGAGGGTCGGCACCCGTGATCTAAGGACAATATGCGCTTTGTATCTTCTATCTGGTAAGAGTATTTAAACCAGCATTATGATTGTGACATCTGAATTCTGGAACAATTGATTTTCATATGATCTTATTGGTTTTATTATGAGACATTTTAATTGGAGCAATAAAGTTGTTAATCGTATTACGCTATGCGAGTTTTTGTTCTACTCCCTTTATGATCTCCAACACCTTGGAATTTCATGAGAAGGCTCCTAAGGATATAGTGCAAGGTAGCACAAAAGGCGAGGTCTGCTCGTGCATGAAAAGTGCCTAGCCACACTGTTTGGTAAGAGTCCATCCACATTCTCATTAAACACCTGCATGCAATCACTAGGTGAAAGACGGAAGACAGCTTAAAGGCAACGTTTGCGATACATTCTGCCTTTGATTTGGAGCGGATTTGGGACGATTTTAGTGGGGACATCTCATCACGAGCACGCTCTATCCCTCTATTTGGACATTTGATGAGTTATATACTTTTAAGTGCATGTCTTTAGCGCCGCTGAATGCTTTTTTCATGTTTGTTAGCATTTCTTGATACTATATATACATTTTATAAGTGGCAGCTGCATTAGTTGTACCGGTACATATTGAGGAATTGGCGCGGGCTGTGGATTTACAGTAGCAGGGTTTATGTTAAGGATCCACTTGTAACTAATATTTGTTTTAGCACACACAGAGGTGGGTGCAAAGTCTGCAGCCATGGAGGGAATTCAATTTCTAGTTAATCGCAACCTAGATGGAAATACCATTTTTTCCAGTGATACCACTCCTTTAAATAAGGAAATGGACACTAATTACCTCCTTTAAAAGACTTGAATTCCTCTTAGAGAAGCAGATTAAGGCATGGTGGGATGTTTTCACTTTTGAACACTATTTAAAGGAAAACATCACCTTTCGCAGTATGAGGTGGAAAGTAGCCCTCCAAGATGGGTTCATAGAGAAGGAATTCATGGAGGAATGGTATGCATTTTTTGATAGGGCTTCACGTGATCTACAAGTATTAGTCCTGAAAAGGAAAAAGATTAAACTGGAAAGGATTTGTGCTAATATACAAGAAGTCACGAGCAAATTAGACCCAGTTAAAGAAACAAATGCAGTGAAAGAGTTTAACCACGTCGGCAAGTGGCACCCATTGTTGTGGGAGGACGTTATATAACGTCCTCCCAGAATCGCGCTCCCGCGCGCCCGCTGGGGCGCGCACACGGGAGTCTCTGTGCTCGCCGGGTTCCCAGGACCCGGCAGTTTAGCGATCAAGGCAAAGGGCCATTGGCAGCGGCCCTTTACCACATGATCACGCCATCCAATGATGGCGTGATCACAATGTAAACACTGCAGGGTCATCAAGAGTGTCAGCTCTCTCATCTCCTCACAGCGATCCAGTTTGTGAGGAGAAGAGAGAGATTGATGCCCTGCAGTGAAAGTCTGTGAGTCTTTGCACACTTTTATTGCACCCAGCAGTGCCCAGCAGTGCCCAGCTGTGCCCACCAGTGACCAGCAGAATATAATTTCTGCTGATAGTGCCACCAGTGCCATACCTGTGCCACCTGTGCCACCACAGTGCCACCACAGTGCCATCAGTGCCACTAAAGTGCCATCAGTGTCACTACAGAGCCCATCTGTGCCACCAGAGTGCCCACCTGTGCCACCAGAGTGCCCGTCTGTGCCACCAGAGTGCCCACCAGTGCCACCTGTGCCCATCAGTGCCACTACAGCACTCATCTGTGCAAGCAGGGCCACACCAGTGCCACATCAGTGCCACACTAGTAACGCATCAGTGCCACACCAGTGCCACACCAGTGATCATCTGTGCCACCTATGCCACTACAGTGCTCAGCCAAACTACAGTACTCATCTGTGCCATCAGAGTGCCCATCAGTGCCACTACAGTGCCACCTGTGCCCACCAGTGCCACCTGTGCCCACCAGTGCCCATCAGTGCCACCAGTGCCCACCAGTGCTACCTGTGCTAATCATTGCCACTACAGTGCGTATCTGTGCCATCAGTGCTACCTGTGCTAATCTGTGCCACTACCGTGCTTATCTGTGCCTTCAGTGTCACCGCAGTGCCCCACGTGCCCTCAAGTGCCACACCAGTGCCACCTGTGCCTTTATTGCCGCTAACGTGCTCATCAGTGCTACTACAGTACTCATCAGTGCTACATTTGTAATCTACAGTAATCCATCTTTGCCATCAGTATCAAATCAGCTCAACCAGCGTGTCCTTCAGTGCTACCTGTGCCCACCAGTGCCATCTGTGCTCATCAGTGCCCACCTGTGCCCATCAGTGTCACCTGTGCCCATCAGTACCACTACAGTGCTTCTGTTTTATCAGTGTCACTACAGTGCTACACCAGTGCCACACCAGTGCCTTCATTGCCATCAGTGCCACTACAGTGCTCATCTGTGCCTTCATTGCCACTAAAGTGCCCATCAGCGCCACTACAGTGCCCAATAGTGCACATCAGTGCCCATAAGTGAGCGCTCATCAGTGCCTGTCAGTGCCAGCTTATCAGTGCAGCCGCAGTGCATTAGTGCACATCAGTGCAACCTCATCAGCACCCATCAGTGTATCCACATCGCACCAGTATGGCAAAAAAATATTCTGCTGAGGAGGCATACCAGATTCTGAGCCTGATCCAGAGCGAAGAGAGCAGCGGGGAGCTCTCTGAGTCTGCGTCCAATTCCGATTCAGATTATAAGCCCATTCTAACCAGTGAGTCTGATTCAGAATCGGAGGAAGAAGAACTGGTGCCCAGGAAACGAAGGCGTTCTGGTGAGGAGCAGCAGGCTACTACAAGTAGTGCAGTGCCATCCACCTCTGACGCAGTGCCATCTACATCTACCGCAATGCCATCCACCTCTAGTGCAGTGCCACTGCAACAAAGAACCCATGCCAGCCTTCCCTATGCCCTACAGAACCCCCTGTGGCTTCCATCTAGAGCAGTAAACCTCCCTCCTTTTACCACCCAGCCAGGTGTCCAGGTGAACACTGAAGGTTTTGCACTAATTGATTATTTTAATTTAATTTTTACTGAGGACTTTCTGTCATCCATTGTGGCCCAGTGCAACTCTTATTCCCAGCAGTACATCGCAGACAACTCCAGTTCTAGTTATGCCCGACCTTTTGAATGGCGGGAACTTACTGTGGCCGAATTTAGACTTTTTTTAGGCCTAACATTTAATATGGGAATCACAAAAAAAAACGAACTGTACTCCTATTGGTCTACTAAGCCCATTCACCACATGCCAATTTATTCATCCCTCATGCCAAGGTCAAGATACCTTAGAATTATGCGCTTCCTCCACTATAATGATAACGCGCAGTGCCCTCCCCGCAATGACCCAGCTTTCGATAAATTATTTAAAATTCGCCCCCTTCTAAATTTTTTTCTGAAAAATTTCCCCAATTATATACCCCCAACCAAAACATCTCTATTGATGAGTCCCTTGTCAAATTGACAGGCAGACTGGCCATAAAACAGTTTATCCCCAGCAAAAGGGCCCGATATGGGGTAAAGGTATATAAACTTTGCGACAGAGCCACCGGATACATCTATTCCTTCTTGGTCTATGAAGGAAAGGACACCCAACTGCATCCCCGTGAATGCCCTGAATATATTGGAGCCAGTGGAAAGGCTGTTTGGGAGCTAATCTATCCACTACTTGGAAAAGGATACCACCTTTATGTGGATAATTTTTATTCAAGTTTGCCCCTCTTCCGCAACCTTTTCCTGAGGCAGACTCCAGCATGCGGTACGGTCCGAGCCAACAGAAAGGGCTTCCCGCAAAGGCTCGTTCACGAAAGGCTAAAAAAGGGGGAGACAGCGTCTTTGCGGAACAAGGAGCTATTGGCTGTCAAGTGGAGGGACAGACGGAACGTCCACATGCTGACTTCAGTACACAACGACACCTATGTGGAAATCCCCAGGAGGAGAGGAGGCACAATCCGGAAGCCATCTTGTGTCAATGATTACAATTTGTTCATGGGGGGGTGTCGACTTCAATGACCAGATGATCGAACCCTACCTTCCCACAAGAAAATCCCGCCACTGGTACAAAAAAGTTTCCATATACCTTTTCAGTTTGGTCATGTATAATAGTTATATAATTTACCAAAAAATCAACCCAGAACCCCATATCCTTTCTAGAATACCATGAAGAAGTCATCACCACCCTAGTGTACCCTGAAGGCCCACCAGAAAACATTTGTTCGGATGCAGTGAGCAGACTACAAGAACGGCACTTTCCTGAAAAACTCCCCTTGCGTGAAACAGGCCAAAGACGCCAGAAAAGATGCCGGGTGTGCTCCAAAAGTGGAGGTAGAAGAGACACCGTATTTTTTTGTCCCCAAAGCCCTTCTCAACCAGGCCTCTGTATAGGTGACTGTTTCCGCCGTTACCATACTTCACTACATTATTAGTGAAGTATGGTAAATGTAATTGTCATTTACAGCCACACCCCTTATGCCACTGCACTGCACATACCGCTGCCTTCTTCGAAACTGACCCTGGCCTGCTATATGACCACGCTTCTGCCTCACGCTAAAAATACATCTGCCTGCTTTGGAACTGACCCTGGCCTGCTATACGACCACTCTTCTGCCTCACGTTAAAAATACATCTGCCTGCTTCGGAACTGACCCTGGCCTGCTATACGACCACTCTTCTGCCTCACGCTAAAAATACATCTGCCTGCTTCGGAACTGACCCTGGCCTGCTATACGACCACTCTTCTGCCTAATGTTAACATACCTCTGTCTGCTCTGGAACTGACCCTGGACTGGTTGACCACGTTTTTTTGCCTACCTCCTGGACTGATCTTTTAGCCTGCTGCTGGAGTAATGGGATTCACACACAGGGGTCTCACATATGTGAGGGGATCCAGAATTTGTTTTTCGGGATGAAAAAACTACACTTTTAGTTTTCTCATTTCCGGATTAGGGTCTGGAGACTCGGAGGCTTCAAAGCTATTTGGGTGGGAGAAGCCTCTACCCCTGTCCCCATTCTTTCCTGGCCTGCTACCCGTACTATGGATCCTGTTCCTGCCTACTACCAGGATCAATATTTTGGCACTG
>BLSH010546469.1:166751-193100 GCA_018402905.1 Glandirana rugosa
AGTGTGGACTATATGACTACCGGATAGAGTAAAGAACTCTGGGATTGTTCGGTCCTTTCATGTTTATGGGGGATTTACTGGGGAAAAACCTTTCATCTGTAGGGTTCCATAAATAATTCTCCGTACCAATCAAAAAACTTCATCAGTAAAAAAAGGGTGTTAAGAAACGTTTTACTTCTAAAAAATAAAAAAAAAGTGTTTTACCAGTACAATTGTCCAATAAAGAGAGTGCACCGTACACGTATGGTGTTTAATGTGGGGTTTTATATAAGACTATGAGGGTGTTTTACTGGGGTAAAACCTTTAGATTGTGGGGTTGCATATTAGTAAAAAAAATGCGTTTTCATTTTTTTTGCACATTTTCCAAAAACTTCTGGAAAAAAATGAACCGTTCAAAAGACTCATTATACCTCATAGATTATACGTTGGGGTGTTAGATTTCCAAAATGGGGTCATTTTGTGGGAGTATCAGAATATATTTTGGGGTGTAATTTGTGGTATGCACATGCCACGTGAGAGAAATAACCTGTTAACATGACCATTTTGTGAAAAAAAAATAAAAAATCTTCATTTTGCAAAGAATTGTGGGAAAAAAATGACTACTTCAAAAAACTAACCATGCCTCTTAATAAATACCTTGGGATGTCTACTTTCCAAAAAGGGGTCATTTAGGGGGTATTTGTACTTTCCTGGCTTGTTAGGGTCTCAAGAAATGAGATAGGCCATCAGTATATCAGGTGTGATCAGGTGTGATCAATTTTCAATGATTGCCACCATAGCTTGTAGACTCTATAACTTTCTCAAATACCAGATAATATACACTTATTTGGGTTATTTTTACCAAAAATATGTAGCAGTATAAATTTTAGCAAAAATGTATGAAGAAAAATTATTAATTAGCAAGGCTTTATAACAGAAATGAAGAAAAATGCAATTTTTTACAAAATTTGCAGTCTTTTTTCATTTATAGCGCAAAAAATAAAAAACCCAACACTGATTAAATACCACTAAAAGAAAGCTCTATTTGTGTGAAAAAAAGGACGCAAATTTCATATGGGTACAATGTTGCATGACTGAGTAATTGTCATTCAAAATGTGAGAGTGCTGAAAGCTGAAAAATGGTCTGGTTAGGAAGGGGGTTTAAGTGCCCAGTTGTCAAGTGGTTAATATGAAAATAAAGAATAAATTAGAAAAAATAGACAAAGAGGTCCAAAATAAAAAGTTAAAACATTCCAAAGGGATCTGGAAGACTTTCGAACTAATAATGTTTATCATTGGCAGAGTAATGTGGGGATACAGGAACAACCACAAGGGAGCAAACAAGATCCCAAAAACTTTAGTACCCCAAGGGGTGCGAAACAAAATTTACTCCCAAAAAATGGAATAACACCCCGTAAGAGTAGGTATAATGAAAACCCTACACCCAGGAAATACGAGCCGGAAGACAACTGGTCCCAGGTTACACATAGAGGTCGATCAAGAGGACCTACAGGGAGAGGTAGGGGTAACCAACAGTGGAATTATGTACCTCCCCGCACCCCTAACAGAACAGTTAGGGAAGATGTATACAATGTGCCTAAAACCAACAGATACGTACCACTGGAGACCCCATACCCATATAATGAGAGTGATAATTACAACCAAAATTATTTTTTTGGACACCACAAAGGTTATCGAGGAGGAGGATATCAAGGAAGAGGAAGCTCATTCCCCCGTCCCACCCGAGGCAGAGGGAGGGGCAGAGGGGAACCAGCACCAGTCCCCCAACATTATCAGCCTCCGACGCACTATATAGACAGAGGGGATGCAGGGCAGGAAAACGCAAACAACCCAAAAAAATGAAGGAGAGACACCTAAACATGGGCATATACAACTTAAGCCAATGCCAGTTCAATAAAGACGAATTAAACATTTTGAATATAGGTCTAAAAAGTGCCCCCAAATGACCACTTAATAAATTTCAGTTATATATAGACGTGCATAAGTTCACTAGAAACTTAAATTTAAAAAAATATTTCTTGGCACATCCGTCATTCCCTAATAACAGAAAATATACAGGTGACCCCGAGTTCAGCAGTGGGTTGCAGAATAAATCCACATTCAACCCACAGAACACCAATAATTCACAGATTGAAGTGTTTAAATCTTTGGTATTAAGAGACACAGAAAAACTTGTACCCAGAAAGAATGTGAACCCCAGATACATCACAGAGGGGATTAAGAAGCTGGAAGCCAAGAAGGAGATCATAATATGACCAGCGGATAAGGGAGGGGGAGTGGTCATCTTGGATAAATCATTCTATCATAAGCAGATGAGCGACTTATTGAGTGATACAATTACCTACAGAAGATTACGGAAAGATCCAACTGAAGAGTACAAGAAACAACTGTATTCTCTAGTAGATGAGGGTTACAGAACCTATGCGATTAGCAAATTAGCAAGAAAGAAAAACGATATTTGAGTCCAAGTTTTTGTAGAATCCCCATCATCTACACAGTCCCTAAAATTCATAAAAATCCAACAACCCCCCCCCCCCCAAGGCCAATAGTTAATGGTATTGGATCCGTGACCGCTAGATTGGGTAAATTTTTAGACGTTTTCTTACAACCCAGCGCAAACCAAACTAAAGCCTTCTTAAAAGATACAAAAGATCTGCTGAGGGCTCTTACAACAATTACCTTCAATAAAGATGAGCAGATCCTTCTAATAACGGCGGATGCCTCATCGTTATACACGATAATTCAGCATGAGGATGTTATTCTGGCTCTAAATTGGGCCCTGAGTAGGCGTGATGATATCACTTTGGCACAAAAAAAGTTCTTGGGGAAAGCCCTAGATTTCTGTGTATCGCACAATTATTTTTGGTACAATAACTCCTATTACGCCCAGCAGGTTGGCGTTGCTATGGGGGCTAAGTTTGCCCCCAGCATCGCCAACCTGTTTTAATGGCAGAATGGGAGGATAGGGTCATCTATGCTACACTGAGATCCCAGATGGTGTTCTACCATCATTATATAGATGATTTGATATTAATTTGGAGAGGATCCAGAGAAGAGGCCATTGAGTTTATGACCAACTTAAATCATAACAATAAAAATATTAAACTAGATTACACCATCAGTGACACATCCATAAATTATCTGGATGTAACTATAGAAAGGCACGATACATCTCTGAAAACGAAAGTATACTTCAAACCAACGGATCGCAATAGCTGTCTATCTATCAAGAGTGGCCACCATCCGTCATGGATTAAAAATATTCCAAAGGGACAATTTCTGAGAATTAGAAGAAATTGTAGCGACCTCACTGACTACTACACCCAATCAGAAGTTCTGAAAACAAAATTTGAACAAAAGGGGTATCATGTAGACAGATTGCATCAAATAAGAGATGAAGTGACTAATACCTCACGGGAGGACCTACTAAAAAATAAGGAACAGATGACAACAGATAACTCATATCAATTTAAATTTCTATCAGATTTTCACACCCAATATAGGGAGGTGGAAAAAATCTTTTCAAAACACTGGCATATTCTGCAGATGGACCGACATCTGGGTCCCTATTTGAAGGATACCCCTGGGTTCATCTACAGAAGAGCCCCCTCCTTTGGGGACCATATAGTGAAGAAAATACTAGATGCCCCAGGTCCGCAGAAATTCCCCAGTAGCAGATGTGGATACTTTCCGTGTAAAAAATGTAAAGCCTGCAGATGGACAAAGGGACATAATAACTCTTGTATGGAGTTTAACAACTCGGATGGCAAGACTTTTCAAATAAGAGACTTTATAGCATGTAACACCACCCATGTAGTGTATCTCCTTTGGTGCCCATGTGGACTCTATTATATAGGCTGTACCAAAAGGAAATTAGGGGTCCGCATTGGGGAACACTTGGCAAACATTAAAAAAGGCTTTAAGGATCACAATGTATCGCTCCATTTCAGAGAGAAGCATAACAGGGACCCTTCAGTAGCCCGTTTTTGTGGCATAGAAACTGTTTACCCTCTGTGGAGAGGTTCCAACAGGGTTAGGGACCTCTCCCGGAGGGAAACTTATTGGATATACCTCATGAGGAGTTTGCACCCCCATGGGTTAATTATCAAATTAGATATCAATGCTTTTATCAGTGATACCTAACCCATAGTAACAACAAGACTGCTAAATACAGGATATGATGGTTTAATCATACTTTGGGAATGCAATAGCAGAGGGGGACCCGATACGCAGTGAGTCCAGGAAGCCGGGGTGTCCCATAAATAATAATAATAAACTCTAACATTACTGAATAAGAGATTAGGAAGTATTAAGCTGGAGATGGTACCCATCATATAAATATGAAGTCAGTTCTCTTTTTTAAAAATAAAAATATGTTTTTTAAAAATATTTTTTAAAAATATTCCTTTTTTAAAAAATATTCCTTTAAAAGAAGAGGTTTTCTTCTTTCCCCTGTGGATATGTTCATTTATCTTTGGGACAGGGAATGGTTTTCCCCCTGAGATAGAGGAGAATGGAAGAGAAGAAAACCTCCCGACATAGGAGGCATCGCAGTTGATAGGAGATCAGCAATAGTAGGTGACGAGGATTACTCTAGTATAAGAACTAACAGCTATGAATATCCAATATGAGTAGTTACATTTGAGTAATCTAATAAGTGGCCTGATATACGTAGAGAAAGTGGTCAGTCCCTTTATAGAATCATTCACTTATGTAATGTGATAAAACACAGAGTAGAGTGTAGTAAAATCTGAGCAGACACATTACCTTTAAAATAAAATGCAGAGCGCAGTATAACAATTGTGTATTAAATGATGAGTACTTGTATGGAGTGCCACTCAGTACAGATAATGCTTGTGCAATTGTAACACCAAATAATAGTATGCCGTTTAAGAATGAATTCCTGTGTATAAGACACCGCCGATCCTCCATGGTCAGGGTAGTCTGAATGGTTAAATCTTCGTACCATCACGACTATGGGAGGTGGGTATAAGAATGACGCCGTCAGTCCGTGCAGCCAATCACCAGCAGAAGTCTACACTGATGAAACGCGTTGTGATTGGACTGCACAGCACCATTCACCAGGATACGCCACACATCCCTTACCTCTCTGCTGGTCGGAGAGCCTGAGGGATTGGAGGCACGCTAGTCCGGATTAAGGGCACCTAGGACCGTGGAGGGTCGGCACCCATGATCTAAGGACAATATGCGCTTTGTATCTTCTATCTGGTAAGAGTATTTAAACCAGCATTATGATTGTGACATCTGAATTCTGGAACGATTGATTTTCATATGATCTTATTGGTTTTATTATGAGACGTTTTAATTGGAGCAATAAAGTTGTTAATCGTATTACGCTATGCGAGTTTTTGTTCTACTCCCTTTATGATCTCCAACACCTTGGAATTTCATGAGAAGGCTCCTAAGGATATAGTGCAAGGTAGCACCAAAGGCGAGGTCTGCTCGTGCATGAAAAGTGCCTAGCCACACTGTTTGGTAAGAGTCCATCCACATTCTCGTTAAACACCTGCATGCAATCACTAGGTGAAAGACGGAAGACAGCTTAAAAGCAACGTTTGCGATACATTCTGCCTTTGATTTGGAGTGGACTTGGGACGATTTTAGTGGGGACATCTCATCACAAGCACGCTCTATCCCTCTATTTGGACATTTGATGAGTTATATACTTTTAAGTGCATGTCTTTAGCGCCGCTGAATGCTTTTTTCATGTTTGTTAGCATTTCTTGATACTATATATACATTTTATAAGTGGCAGCTGCATTAGTTGTACCGGTACATATTGAGGAATTGGCGCGGGCTGTGGATTTACAGTAGCAGGGTTTATGTTAAGGATCCACTTGTAACTAATAACGCTAGGATTCTTGAACTCTCCAATAAAATTGCCACTCTAGAGAGACAACACAAACGATCACTAGCGCTACAGACAGCCCAAGCACTTTCCGAGACCAGAATACTCTTCACAGAGGAGCTATACAAACGAGCCCAACGTAGATTCCTTCTCTCACACAAAATGTTCTATGAACTGGGTAATAAACCCGGCCGTTTACTCGCCAGGGCCACCCAACAGCGAAATCAAACGAACACAGTACACCACATAACCGACGCCTGGGGAAGACACTACCAAAGCAATGTAGAAATTGCCGAACAATTTCAACTATTCTACAGCAAGCTATACAAACTAGACATGGATAGGCCTAGGATCCAGATCGCACGGGCTGATGTCATTAGAGAATTCCTCAACCAACATGGACCCAGGGCCCTCTCAGGGGAAGATGCGCAGGCTCTAGAAGCCCCTTTGACATCCGAAGAACTGATGACTGCCCTAAAAGCTATGAAGCCTGGCAAGAGTCCTGGGCCGGATGGTTTTCCGGTCCAGTACTACAAAAGCTTTATAGACCTCTTAGCCCCCAGATTCCTCTCTGCGTTTAATACCCTAGCTGACACCCAATGTGACTCGCAGAGACTACTAGAGGCCTACGTAGCGGTGATACCCAAGGTGGGGAAGGACCCGACGAATGTTGCGAATTACCGACCCATTTTCCTGTTAAATGTAGACGTGAAATTATTCGCTAAGATCCTTGCCACCCGACTTTCATACCACTTGCCCTCCTGGATAGGACTGGACCAGGTTGGTTTTGTTCCTGGCAGAGAAGCCAGGGACAACACCATCAAAGCCCTGAACCTGCATCATTGGCTTACTAGCACACAACAGGAAGGTTTCTTCTTAGCAACGCAGTGAAGGCTTTCGACAGGGTGGCCTGGGACTATATGGAAGCCACTCTACAACACCTGGGTCTGAGGACACATATGTACTCTTTCATTATGTCCCTATATCATAACCCAAGCGCAAGAGTCAGAGTCAACGGCCACCTGTCGGAAGCCTTCCCAGTCCATAATGGCACCCGACAAGGCTGCCTCCTATCCCCATTACTGTACATTCTTTCGAACCTCTCCTCAGAGCTATCAGAGCCAACAAAAATATTGCGGGAATAAAGGTTCATGACAGGGAATTTAAAATTGCAGCCTTTGCCGACTATATACTCCTTTTCCTTTCTAAACCGACTACTTCCCTCCCCAATCTTCTGGCAGTCCTAGAACAGTTTAGGTCAATCTCCAACCTCAAAATCAATTACTCTAAGTCTTTTGCTTTGAATGTGTCTCTGTCCCCAGGCATCCAACAACAATGCCAACAAAACTTTCCCTTTCAATGGAAAGATGACAGTATTACATACCTTGGTATCCAATTGCCCCGTAAACTCTCAGACTTGCTACACAAGAACTTTTCGGCCGAACTGCTGGCTATCTGACAGGATCTGCTGTAATGGGACAAACTCCCGGTCTCATGGTTTGGTCGGGCAGCGCTAATTAAAATGGTGGTTCTCCCTCGCCTACCTCTACAAACTGCAAACGATACCGATTGCACTCCCTCGCTCCCTCTTCAGACAATACAAGACAATGTGTCGCATGTTTCTTTGGTCAGGTAAACCAGCCCGCATAGCATGGTCCAAACTCATTCTGCCAAAGTCCCAAGGAGGCATCGGATTCCTGGACCTCCGCAGATACTACCGAGTGACTCACTTGGCCAGGGTTGTGGACTGGTCAGTCCACTCCCACTGTAAGGGATGGGTACACCTAGAGAACTTGACCTCACAGATGGACCTAAAGATCGCCCCTTGGTTGCATACAAAACACATCACTAAAACAGCTCAAGCACACCCTCTTATCAATGCGACCCTATCAGAATATGACAAGGCCTGCTCTACAGATTCTGTCTCTACAAGACTTTCCCCCCCTCACCCCCCTTTGGGGAATCCCGAAATTCCCCCCTGGGATATCCGGGAAGTTCGCAAAGGTGGAATGGCCTCACAAGAAAATGACCGCCCAGCACTTCTTTCATAGAGGGAGATTCATGAAACAGTCGGAACTTGCGGAACTTTCCAACACAGGTTCCTTCCCATTTTGGTCTTACATACAAGCTAAACACTTCCTTGACGACAAGTCGCGCAAGGACCACTTTACTAGACCTCTCACCCTCTTAGAGTCACTATACTCTCGTACATCCCCCCAGAACCATGTAATAGCAGCCCTACACTCCTCCTTGTCTGCCATGCCCTGAATACTCCTAAGAACTGAACAAGCATATTGGAATGGAACGGTGGGGAGAGAGCTGGAACAGGAGGACTGGGACCGTATCCACCTCTATATTCATAAGGGCTCCTTGAATGTCTCTGTACAGGAAAACGGCTATAAACTAAAGACACGGTGGTATAGAACTCCAGATCTCATACATAAATTCTGCCCCACCGTCCCAGATAGTTGCTGGAGATGCGGACTGGATAAAGGAACTTTCCTCCATATCTGGTGGGATTGCCCCCTCATACGTCCCTACTGGACAGAAGTCCATGACCTAATCAAACAAATCTCAAGTCTAAGGATTGAATTCAGCCCGGAACAATACTTGCTGCATCTATCCAAGATCCCCAAAAAAAACTATTTTAAGTCAATAGCAATGCATATGGTGAACTCTGCCAGGATGTGTATCCCCGTGCATTGGCGCTCATCATCCCCTCCTACAATTGTAGAATGGATTCGCCGTACGAACAGTATTGCAGAAATAGAAGAACTGATCCATATCTCCCAGTACAACTAGAACATGGGAGACATGGCTGGCCTTTAGACTCACACAAAAATATTTAGATTTGACAAATACTTCTTAGATATAAGAGTTAAAAACAGCCCTTCAACTCTATCAATACTTGTTATACAACATTGGCCCTCCCTTAAGTAGACCACCAAGCCCCGGAGAGAGCAGCTGGTTCCTTATCCCTGATGTCCTTTTGCTGAATTACCTCCTACTCTATGCTTACCCGTCCTTCCCCCTCTCCTCATCCCTCCTCCCCCCCTTCTCTTTTCTTTTTTTTCTTTTTTCCTCTCTTTCTTTTTTCTCGTTCTGTTTCCTTTCTCTTTTTCTATTCTACATATCCTACAATAAGCACAAAAGTTTGCTCTGTTAGGGGACGAGATAATCCCCAACCTCCCCTCTGAGAATCTCTAGGCCCTACTAACCAAGAGGAGTCCAATCTAGGGGACTGCCCACTCTTCAGACCACACGAAGCTCAGACATGTCTACAAGGTCGATGCGGAATGAAGGCCCTAGGGCCACAGCTCATTAGAAGCTTTCTGTTTGAATTTAACATAAAATGTACCCATAGCAGTACTATTTGGAATGTTAAATGAAGTTTCTCTTTGTCCTGTATATGCTCTCAATGTTTTGCTTTTCACATTTTCTGTACTGCCTGGAAAAACTTGTTTTTGCTCTAATAAATCGTTTTGTGGAAAAAAAAAAAAATGAACCAGGCATGGATTCCACAAGACTTGTCTGTACCTTGTGCAGAATAGACATTTAGACCGGACTCACACAGCCATTTGTATACTTGTTTTTTTGAATATGCCTCAATATTTTGAGGGCTACCCCATTTATAAAAAAAAAAAAAAAACAGTGTTGGCTACCTCCTCCTACTCCTCCACCACCGCCACTTCCATCTACACTGCCACGGTCAAGGCCTAGTCAACCTCTAGGCTCCTACTCCACATCCACCCCCCCTTGCCTTTTTTTTATTTGATTTTAATTTATTTTCCCTATCCCCATTTTTTTGTAGGGCATTTGCCCTACTCTTACCCCCATTTTACTTCCTTTTGCAGTCCTCTAGCACTTGCCAGGACTTTGTTACAGCCATTTTTGTGCTGAAAAGTTCAGGTAACCCAAACTTTTTCCCGAAGTTCGGCCGAACCCACCGAACCTGAACATCCGGGGGTTCGATCAACTCTACTCGCTAGCATTTCCCTTGGTTTGTTCCCAAATTCATAGAACATTTTCTGGGATAGTATGTATTTACGCTTCATTGCTTTGTTTAGTTCTTCCAACATATATTTTCTGGCCTTTGTCAGTTCATCTAGTGTTTGTATTGCTGTTGACTGTTTGTGTTTACTTTCGAGTCAATGGATGCATGCCACCAGTTCAGTTATGTGTTTTTGTCTGTCTTTTTTCCGTTTAGCTGCCATGGAGATAAATTCTCCCCTAATAACACACTTGTGTGCTGCCCGCCTTGTTACTGGGGTTATTTCAGCTGATCCTTTCAGAAGTATTGTGATAGTTTTAATTTAATTCATTGTACAGCTTCAGAGTCAGAGAGTAGGGAGTTGTGTAGTGTCCAGGTTTTGGGTCCTAGGTTGGTGGATGGGAGTGCAATGGTCATTGAGATGGGATTGTGGTCCGAAAGAAACATCGGGTCAATGGTTGCATCAGTCAAGTATATTAGATTGTTTTAGGTGATGAAAAAGTAATCAATTCTAAAATATTTGTTGTGTGGTGGTGAGAAGAACGTGAAGTCTTTCGTATGAGGGTAGAGGACTCGCCGTGTGTCTTGTAAAGTGAGGTCTCTGAAAAGTGTTTTAATAGTTTTTAGGGCACTGTATTTAATGGAGGAAGATCAGTTGGCTGTATCTTGTGTGGGATTGAGAGCTATGTTGAAATCACCACCCATTACCAATATCCCTTTTTGGAAAGGTGTGAGAAGTTTTAGGGTGTTTCGGAAAAAGGGAACGTGGAGGTCATTGGGGGCATATAGATTGGCTAGTATAATTGGTTTGCCATGAATCGACCCTTTGAGGAAAAGGAATCAACCTGATTTGTTTTTTATTGTCTCTTGAATTTGGATCGGCAATGTTTAGAGATTAATATTGATACCCCTTTAGATTTAGATTCAAAGTTGGGGGCATGAATGACCGTGGGGTACGATTTACTGTGTAGTTTGGGGATAGTATAAGCCCGAAAGTGGGTCTCTTCTAGAAAGACCATGTCAGCCCTGGCTTTTTGCAGTGCCAGGAGAAGATGTGATCTCTTTTCTGGTACGTTGAGGCCTTTGACACTTATTGAGTACAATTTGAGCTCATTGGGGGTTTATAGGGTTGTGGTTTGCCATCCCTGTGATACATGAGGGGGAAGGAATGATAGGAGGTAGGTCGATATGAGAAGGGTCTCTTCTCAGAGTGAAACCGACGATAGGTGGGAACCTGGCTGTCTATTGGAAAAATGTTTGTTCGGTATGGGGCAATGGAAAAGTAGAACGTATTGCTCGTAGGAGAAGGCCCGTAGTCACACGTCACCATATGGGGGTTGACTCAACCTCGGGTAAGATGGCTTTTGTGTTAGTTGCGGTGTGTCCCACCATCACGTGATTTAGTGTATTTTTGGATGTGTCATGGAGGCACATATCAGATGTTGTGGTCTGCTGTAACCATATGTTTGGTATAGTGTAATGTGAGGTATAGGGGAGGTGTTTAACCACTTCAGCCCCGGAAAGTTTTACCCCCTTCCTGACCAGAGCACTTTTTGACACTTTTTTGGGACCAATGACATTTATTCAGCGATCAGAAATTTAAATGTCCACTGATTACTGTATAAATGTCATTGGCAGTGAAGGGGTTAACCTGCAGGGGGAGATCTAGGGGTTAAGTGTGTTCCCTGGGTGTGTTCTTACTGTGGGGGGGCTGGGCTACCATGGGCATAAGAGATCTAACTGATCCCAGTGACAGGGATCAGTAGATCTCTTATGTCCCCATTGAAAGAGCGGGAAAGCGCCGTGTTTACATCGGCGGTTCCCCGTTTTTTAGCTGTGGCCGCTCATCGCGGGTCACCGGCGGACATTGGGCCCGCCCGAGCCACGGCAACACTCCTCAGGAGTACGGCGGGCGTGCGTGAGCCCCCTAGCGGCCACCCGCAGATCGCCGCTTTTTTACGGCGATTCGTGCTGGGCGTCCACACTGCCGCCGTAAATAGGCAGTGTGGAACCGGTTAAGGATACCTGTAGGTGTGAGGGGTTTGAGTAATGGGACTGTGTTTGATCCATAACTGTGGATCTTGGATAAAGGTGCGTTTTGTGAATGCTATAATAAACCACTAACATTCAAACAGTATAACGTTCTTAAAGAAAAACATGTTCAGTAGGGTCATTAAACCAGGGGGAGAAACCCATTTTAGGTAAGAAATACTATAATAATAACAATATATAACTGATGTGAACCAGTTTCCTCCATTGTTTCTTGTGAACATTAGAGTCATGTGTAAGATCAATCTCTCATTTATATAAACCTTCAACAGACCTGGGCTACACATGTTGCTGTTCAAGGCTAATCTAGACGTTTGCATGTTGTGGTTATTGCATACCTTCTAAGCCATGTACTCTATAAATGCCTTTAAACAGGTCTACTTAGAGGGTCTATTGTGAGGTTTAATGGGTGTGCTAGGAGAAGCAGGTCTGTGTGACCATCAACATCAGTTTCCATAATAAACTGTAACCTGTCAAGATGCCTCACTTTTTCTGATGCTAGGTGGATGTGAGAGAGGAAGAATTTTTATCCTTTATGTTGGGTGTAAGCTGTGGGTTTCCTGTAAGCTCAAGGGGACATTTTATGGTACTATCCTAAGATTTTTTTTCTTTCAATACATTTTTTTTTTGGTTTTTCAAAAAATATGAGCAACAATACAATACATGAAGACCTTAGAGAGTAAAAGTGCTTGATACACCAAAACAAAACAGGTCAAAAACAGACAAAACAGACTTGATGGACATCATACTTCTTAAGGTTATACCTTGAGGGCTCCTCTTTAAAATCTATTACTGTGTTCTGCTATATAGAGTGTAGGTTTCAGGTTTTGACCTCGGCACCCCAAATGGGATCAGACTGTGCCTCTGGGGTCTGGTCTCAGCCCTCTCTTGGCGTGACGGGTAGGATAGCATAAGAAAGAGGATCCCAGTAAGGGGGCCATCAAGTATACAATCTAAAAACATCAACTAAATAGGGGAGGAGAAGAAAAGAAGGTGAGAAGAGAGGAAGGGGAACCATTGTCTGTCAAGGGCTAGGAGAGGGTCCCAACAGAGAAGAGTTAGAAAGGGAAGATCCAACAAGCCAAACCTCAGGGTCAAACTGATTTATTGTTCGGCTGGGAGCCCTGGAAGAATGGACAGACCCATATAGGTTGCCCAGGGCTCCCAGATAGCTTCAAATTTTGGAGTTGTATCTGTGAGAGAACTACATATTTTCTCCTGAATCATTATCCATGATATTTTATGTTTAGCCGCCGCAAGGGATACTCTCAGTTGTTTCCAAGCCTTTGCAATGGTCAATTTAGCTCCTAGAAGGATGAAGTGGATTCATTTTCTAGTGCTTTTAGGCATTTTGGGAAGATCTGCATTCAGAAGGGCAATGGCTGGGGATTTCTGGATTTGGTGATTAGTTACCCTGTCGATTAATTGGAAGATTTTCCTCCAGTAAGATCTGATCCCGGGACATTCCCACCAAATGTGGAATGGAATGTTTTAGAGAACCTCTCTAAAACATAATGGGCTTACTGAGGGGAACATGGTTGCCAGTCTTGAGGGGGTTAGGTACCATCTGGTCATTATTTTGATGCTAGCCTCCATGAGGGGGATATTAATTATTCCTTTGAAAGATCTGAAGAAGGCTGTATGCCATTTCTCCTGATCCCACTCTATTTGGAGGTCCTTTTCCCAGGCCTGCATATAATAACATTTATTAACTGAAAGGGAAAGTGACTGGTAAATGACAGAGATACCACCCCTTTGATCCAAGACTTGCCCGCCCAATGGTTCATAATTTGTTAATGTTCGTGAATTAGCGTTGTAATTGCAGACTTTTTGAAGGAAGTGGAAGATTTGACTGAACCTGAATTGTTCAGAGGTGGGCAGTTCCAGCTTTCTAGTCCAGTGCCCCATGGGGAGCGGTCCCGATAAGGATAGGAAGTGGCTTATTCGGTACAGTCCCTTATCCAGCCACCACTGGAGTATAGCCCCTGGAGGCAAATCTTGGCTGTTGGGGAAGAATAAAGAGCCTGGACTATATTTATAAAACGGTTGCTGAAACCAGAGCATTCTAGGAGAGAGAAAATGTAGGGCCATGTCACCGAATCAACAGCTTTATGTATGTCCAGCGAGAGGAGCATTCCCCTTTGTTTAGGGCCCCCATCCCAATTATATTGGAGTAGGGAAATTATATCTATAGATCTTCTGATTTGGTCTGGTCCCTGCCTGCCAAGAATGAAGCCCACCTCATCCTTGTGTATGTATTGATTGATAAATGCTGCTAACCTATTGCTTAGGATCTTGGTCATAATTTTAACATTGTTGTTAATGAGGCATATAGGTCTATAATTTTCCACCTCTTCTGGATTTTTATCTGGTTTCAGGATGATGGTTATGAAGGCTGTGTTTAGTTGGGGGTCTAGTGGGGCTCCTGAGAATTTGGAGTTTAAGAAGTTAGCTAAGTGGGGGGCTAACGTTTGGTTAAAGGTCTTGTAGTAAAAATTTTGAGAAGCCATCTGGGCCTGGGCCTGAGCTTTTCTTGAGACTTTTTATGGCTTCCAAAACTCCCTCCTCTGAGAAGGCTGCCTCTAGGAAATTCTTATGCTCCACTGAGAAAGTGGGTACAGGTAGATTAGCTAGATAATTTACAATTGCAGGACCTGGTTTATTCGTGGTGGGACTGTATAGCTTAGACTAAAAATCATAAAAAGTCTTAATGATCTTATCAGGGTCTGCAGTGGGGTGAGACCCTGCTACTTTTATCTTTGGTAAGGAGAACGTTCTATGCCTGAGTGACAATTTTGCGGCTAGTAAAGAGCCAATTTTGTCTTTATGTGAATAGAATTTTGCTCCAGTCCAGCGGAGATGTTTTTCTGCCTTTGTGGTGAGCGCCAGGTTAAGTTTGGCTGCATTCAATTGCGTGAGAGAGGCCTCAGTGGGGTTTTTCTTATCTGCTGCTTTAAGGGATTTGAAGAATTCATCTAGACGTTCAATATCAATTCGTCTTTCCTTCTTGGTTTGGGAGGAAATTTGGATGAATTTGCCTCTAATGGTTGCCTTGTAAGCTGCCCATATGGTCTCTGGAGATACATTTACTGAGGTATTGAGCAGGAAGTATTCCTTTAGAGCTTTTTCAATTTCGGAAACTCTAACAGGATCATTTGGGAGGGATTCATTTAGGCGCCAGTGAGGTGTAGGGTGTCTGGGAAATGAGCGGATAAAATTTAAGAGCACAATTGAGTGATCTGACCATACTGTGTCAATTATTAGGGAGCTTGCCGTGGAGGGGATGAGTTTTGGGGGTAACAGGATGTGATCGATCCTAGTGTATGTTTGGTACGGGCATGAGAAATGCATGTAATCTCACTTGCTAGGATTCATTTCTATCCAAACATCTATCAGCCCATGTGAGTTGATGAGTTTTGCAATATTTAGACTGGCTCTAATAGGTCGTAGGAGTCTATCTGAGGGTGGTCAGGATCTGTCCCACACTTGGTCAAAAGCCGTGTTTGAGTCTCCACCGAGTATTATTTCCCCCTCCAAGAGGGGAGTCAGGGCTTTGAAAAGAGATTGGAAAAAGTTAACTTGCTCCTTGTTTAGAGCATAGTAAGATATGATTGAGCACAATTGGCCTTCTATGGTACCTTTGACCAGGATGAACCTGCCATCCGGGTCCTTATACTTGGAGATAATGGAAAAGTTAGTGTGCTTTGAAAAGATGATAGCGACCCCCTTAGTTTTGTCCTCTGTGTTGGCCATGTAAAAGGTGAGATGGTAGAGGTGAAGAAACCTGGGACTGTACCGAGCAGGAAAATGGGTTTCCTGGAGTAAAAGTACATATATTTTCAGGGAGCGATAGGTTTCGAACACTTTCCTCCTTTTTGACCGGAGAATTTAGCCCCTGAACATTATGGGTGGCTATTTTTATTAAGTTTTGTGTTGATTTACGGGGAGCCATGGGTAACCAGAGGTGGTATGCTCATATCTATACTGTCACTTACCCCAAGGAAGAGTCGAGTGTCCCGCCTCTGCAGAACAGTTCACGGGTAACTTGAGAATAAACTTGGTTTGGGCCTTCGTTCGAGGAATGGCTTGTGGAAGAAAAAAAGAAAGGTAAGGAGTAGCAAGAAGAAAGCATTATCAGGAGAGACTTCAGCCAGTCCCCACAAGGTTATTTTGCCTACCCACTGGGGGTCGGCTACCTAACTCACAGTGGCTGAAAAGTAGCGACTACGGGATAGGTGGAGGCGCATAGGGACCACCTCATGCCCGTTGAATTAAATGCAAAATATGAAAACGGCTAACGAGATTTTAAGCAACCTATAGTGTTCCAGGACCATTCTCAGAGACCTGTGGGAGGAAGTATACCCCCCAACCCTATTTACAGGAGTCAGAGACTCGGGCGGCCCCCTGAGAAAAAAAAACAAGAAAATGTATAATATGTGTCAAACTTTCAGTCATAATTAGTAACTGGCACGGGGTAACCTGTCTCCTCCTCACTCCCCAAGGGGCCGCCAGCGGGGGGAATAGGCTACAGGTTAGCCCACTCATGAGAGCAGTGTAAATTTTGGCTAGGCCATAACACAAAAGTCACAATTGTTGTTCAGATGGAGCTTGTGGCTCGTCTCCTAGCAAATAAGGGAACGAAAAAAGATAGAAAAGGGCCTATTGGCTAGGCCAATCTTGACGTATATTACTAAGGGGGTCTCTGTTCCTTTGCCTTCTTGGACCTCGCGGTATTCCACGTTGGTGTAAGTGGGCTTGCTGGTGGAAGGCGCTTGGATGAGCTTGATGCAGAGTTTGAGATGTCCATGGATGATTCCTGGGTAATTAGATGTAGGTTGAGGAGTATTTTTTTTCTCCGTCCGGGAGATTTGTGAAGGAGTGGGTCTGACCCTTGAAAGTGAGTTTAACTGCAAACGGAAAGGCCCACCGGTACTTAATGTCTTTTTGTGTAAGGACCATCAGGAGGGGTTTGAGGGCTCTCCTCCGTTGGATAGTGGTGGGGGAGAGGTTGGCGAAGACTTGAATTTGGTGGCCCCTGCACTTAAGCTGGGATTGGTGTCTGGATTGTCGCATGACCTCTTCTTTTAATGAATAGAAGTGGGGTTTCACAATGATGTCTCTGGGTGACCCATCTTTTCTTGGAAGGCCAAGGGCCCTGTGAGCTCTGTCCAACTCTAGCCGGTGTTGTGGTACATTGGGTATCAGGTCCTTGATAAGCTCTTTGACCGCAGCATGGGTGTCAATGATGGTCTCAGGTAAGCCCCTGACTCTGAAGTTATACCTGTTCGATCGATTTTCCAAGTCATCGATCCTTGCAAGGGCCATTTGCAGTTGATCTTGGAGGACCTGAATGTGGTCAGAATTATGATTTGTTCTGGTGACTGTTAAGTCTAACTTATTTTCTATTGCCTCCATCCGTGTTCCCAAATTTTGAAAGTCAGATTTCATGTCACCAGTAATTTTAGCAGCGGTATCTTGGTATAGGTGGCTGGGGGCTGCAGTCTCTGGGGGGAGTGATGGGCCTGGTCCTAGTGGGGAGAAGGCCTGATCTTCCATGAAGTGCCCTAATAGGGACTCTGTAGAGGCTGGTGAGGCTTGTGAGGGCATTGCAGGTGAGGCTGGTGGGTGCTGGCTGCCCCCATGAGTGGGGGTGTAGATTAGGTTGGCCGGGGACAATACCTGTCTGGTATCTATGGAGCTTTCTGTGCCGACCTTGTGTGTTGTGTAGGCCACGGCAGCCATCTTGGTACACCCACCTCCAGCCGTCATGGTGAATTGAGGCCTCAGGTCTCGTCTCACACCTGGATCGGCCATCTGGGTGTGCTGCTGGATGTTGGGGGAGAGCTGCCCTTCCTTCCCTGGGGGTCCTGGTTGATTATTCTGGGCTCTGTAGGTGCCGTTGTGCAGAGGTAATGAGAAGCTCCTGGATTACATGCCCGTCCCGGAGCTTCCGCACATGCGCACTCTATCCTAAGATTTTAAGATATAAATGAGTTAAGATGTAATTATGATTGTTATCTACTGCATTTGTTATTATGCTAGAATGGGAAGGTTGACAGCATATCTAGAGTGCCCCATAATTCTGTAAGCAATAGAGTAGTTCTCTGTGTTGCTATTATCTAGCTATAAGCAGCTATGTAACCCATGGGCTCATCTGCAAGAGCGGCTGGAGTATGTAATCGCTTATGCTTCTTAGAAACATAGAAACATAGAAAAGTGACGGCAGAAAAAGACTGAGTAGTCCATCGAGTCTGCCCTTTTTTTTTTTTTTTTTTTTTTTTTTTTTTTTACATTAACCTTGTTGTCTGACTATAGATTTATGTTTATCCCAAGCATGTTTGAAGCCATTTACTGTTGACTGTCTCACAACCTCTGTTGGTAGTTTATTCTAATCATCAACCACCCTTTCAGTAAAATAATACTTTCTAAGATTAGTTTTGAACTTCCCCCCAGTTAGTTTGAGGTCATGTCCCCGTGTTCTTGATTTTGGTTTCATATTGAAAAGACTGCCCTCCTGAACCTTATTCACCCCCTTAAGGTATTTAAAGGTTTCAATCATGTCTCCCCTCTCCCTTCTTTCCTCCAGACTGTACATATTAAGTTCCTGAAGTCGCTCTTGATATGTTTTATCCCCCAGACCTTTCACCATTTTTGTTACCCATCTCTGAACTCGTTCTATTTTATCAATATCTTTTTGTAAGTGTGGTCTCCAGAACTGGACACAGTATTCTAAGTGAGGTCTCACTAAAGATCTATATAGAGGAATCAGAACCTCCTTCCTCCTGCTGGTGATCCCTCTACTGATACATCCCAGAATTCTATTTGCTTTTCCCACTGCCTGGTTACACCGTTTGCTCATTTTGCAATCATCTGAAATAAGCACCCCCAAATCTTTTTCTTCTGTAGTGCTGGCTAACACTGTGCCCCCAATGCTGTACTCTCTAAGCGGATTCTTTTTCCCTAGATGCATTATTTTACATTTAGAAATATTGAACTGCAGTCTCCACTGCTTTGACCAATCTTCCAGCAATGCCAAATCATGTTCCATGTTACAGACCCCTCCAGACCCTTCTTCCATGCTGTGTTATGTGTTTGCTATGCAGAAATGACAGGGCTATTTCTTCCATGTACAGCATATAGCCACAGACACTAG
The DNA here is from genome assembly GCA_018402905.1 of Glandirana rugosa. Classification (NCBI taxonomy): domain Eukaryota; kingdom Metazoa; phylum Chordata; class Amphibia; order Anura; family Ranidae; genus Glandirana; species Glandirana rugosa. The sequence goes on from BLSH010546469.1 coordinate 185,814, forward strand.
GAGAATGTGGTAGCTGTTGTGTTATTCATCTGGTGTGTATATGGAGACTTACAGTACATCAGTATGGGAGATCAACATGTGTGAAGTATGTGGAGGAACTTCACTCCGTCGGGTGTTTCAACATCAATGGGAGGAGCCCCCCTTAGTCTTTCTGGTGTGTTGATTGTAGATATGCAGATCAGTTATCCGTTATGTGGTCAAAGTCTCTACATTGTGAGGTCTTGTGAGAAGTAATATTGAATAGGCCCTTTGGCTTAGGGAGGCCATGACCCTTGTCTGTAAGTCTAGTCTATGGCGGTTTGTGGTGATTTTGATTCCATACTCGAGACGATCCATTGCTGTATAATGGTTGAGGGGTCTTATGATGATTTAGTCACCAGAGAGTACAGAGTGCGATGGAGGCATTGGGGGGGTTCATATAAAGATGGGTTGATAAGTGTTGTTTGGCTGAATCATCTTTTCTGATGCTGAGCCTTGCTTCTAGTCGTCTCTCCGGGCCCTTTGTGGTTGTGGTGATTTGGTAGGGCTGATCCCATAAGGAGTAGCAGGTGCGGCGGCTTGTGTTCTGCTAGCCGATGGAGAGCTGCGTCTGGGATACCATGTGTCTTGGTATTCCCTAGGTTCTTCACGGTGTGCTGTTCTTCCATTATGGGGGGGGGAATGAAATTCTGCATACCAATTGGGAGCATCAATCACCGGGATTCCCAGGGTCTCGCAGAAGTGCTGAATGTCTTCTGGGACTCTTAGCGATGCTGTTTTCCCATGAGTTGATGCAGAGAGGCAAAAGGGATATTTCCATCTATAGGTTATTCCTTTAGTGCGCAGGACATCTAGTAGGAGTCTTAGGTCTCTTCTGTGTTGCAGAGTGATTCCATTTAAATCTTGAAAAATGTGGATGTTAGATCCTCCAAATGTGTTCCTGGCCTTTCTCAGAATCTCCTCTTTTCATTTGTAGTCCACAACGCAGCAAATTATATCCCTTGGGGGGGTCTGTGTCTCTTTCTTTCGGGCTAAGGGCCTGATGGATCCTTTCCATATCAATGGCAGTTTGTGCCGACCTATCAAAGAGGTCGTTGAAGATGTCTGTCACAGTGGCCGTTATTTGGTCATTGTCTACTGACTCTGGTATACCACGTATACGCAGGTTGTGATGTCTGCCCCTATTATCCAGATCCTCCACGTGTCTCTGGAGGTCTCTGAGCTTAAGGGTGTGTGTGTCTATTTTGTGTGTCACTCTGCGGAGGACTGTGTCATGCTTCACCTCCATTTTCACCACATCCTGTACCCTGTCTATGAGAGCATGGATGTCTAGACGGAGCTCTCTGAAATAGCTACAAATAGGGTTTTCTTTATATCGGTGGCCACTGCTCTTAAGTTGTGCAGGCTGAGTTGCTGAGGGGGTGGATTGTAGGACTCACCCTGTCCCTGTGGGGCCAATGTCGGCATTACACTGGATGGTGGCAGAGTTGCGGCCTGTGTCTGTCCTTGTCGCTGCAATACCATGTTGGCTCTCTGTGTCTGGAATAGCTCCGGAAGGTTTTGACTCAGAGTGCCATTGCTCTCACGCAGTGAATGGGATTGGGAGATGCGGGATGCCATGCCCATTATTCCTGGTGGCTTTAATGTTTCTGTGTCCTCCGTAGGGGCTAAAGTTCAGACGTGACAGTGGGAGCTGTCGCTTCAGGCAGCCATCTACAAGCAAGGTCAAACCACGCCCTCGACACTCACCTTTTTAACCATTTTATGTTTACAGCAGTCCCTATGGACTGTGAACTAATCAAGTTGTATTGTGGAATTCATTAGTTTCATGGGGCAACCTTTTTATGTCTTTGAATCGCAATTTATAGCACAGCTCCCTTTTCTTTCTTTGTACTTTTGTGTTGAGCTGCAGCTTTATTCACTTAATTTTGGTTATACATTAGTGTGGTATTAGTTCTACATATGGGAATTACTATTGACATAAACTCACACACACACCACAGGTTGAACTGTATGGACTGGTGTCTTTAGTCAACCTTACCAACTATATAACTATGTATGTAGCAATTTTGTTTGAATTAACCAAGTGGCAGGAAATTGCCAACAATCTCTACAAAATGTTTATTAACACAAATTTAGTAGAGTCTAATTATAAAACCTTGCTAAGATGGTATCGTTTTTTTTTAACAAATATTTTATTTGAAGTTTAGTGCATACAGGAACGCAGAGGTTTCGGTGAGTATAATAACATACAAGGAGTAGATATCCTGTAGCATTCTGATCAGAGCTAGATCTAAACAACAATTGCTGAAAGGAAGAGAGGGGGGAGGGAAGAGGAGGGGGGTAGGGGCTTCCCTTTAGAGGGAAGGAAAGGGGGAAGAGGGAGGGAAGGAAAGAAAAGGGGGAGGGGGGAAGTGGGAGGGGGGTTCACCACACAATGTATAGCACTTAGCGACACTCCTAGGAGAAGTTATAACCCAATTCCAAGTAACTAAGAAGGTCCAATGCTAACAAAAAAGGTGATATATTCTAGAAACAGGCAAATGGTTCTGGAGGCGAAGGTGATGTGCATCCAGAAATCAACGAAGGTGGGTTTAAGCTTAGTATTGCGGTCTCAGTGAAATAAAATGAGCTGCGAGAGAGTCTCTGGTGGAGAGAGGGAGTTCTTTAGACATGAAGAGTGACCACTTTTGTGAGAAGCGGCCTGAGGCTCTGGTGTTGGGGGCAGGTTTGTCCAATTTTTCAAGTTTGAGCAGTCTGAAGAGTTCTGCTTTTACTTCCGCAATAGTAGGAGATGTGTCGGATATCCATTTTTTTAGGATGGCACTGCGGGCTATCATGTAGCACGATGCAATCCATGCTCTGTTTGTCTGTAGTATGGTGAGCTGGGGTTTGGATAGAAGGGGGAGAGGGTGTCCAGGTTGCCAAAAAGAAGTGAGTAAATATGGCCGTGTGGTTGGAGGTTGGTGATAGAGGCTGTCTATCGTTCGACCTTTTCCCAGAAAGCAGCGATTTCTGGGCATTGCCAGAGATTGTGCAAAAGGTTTGGCCTCGAAGATTTGCATAGTTGGTATCAAGAGGTTTCAGGATGGTCCCGGATAGGAGAGAACGGGGTATATGCTCTGTGGACAATTTTGAGCTGTTGTTCCCTCCAGAATTCGTTGGTTATGTATTTACATGTGGTTTTGTAGCCCAATAAAATGGTGTTGAAGGCATCCGGGGAGTCAAGATCCTTTGACCAGTTGGAACTGCTTGGGCTATTTATTCTGCCTTGGACTTGAGAATTCAGTGCTTTGTAAAGGTCCGAGATTCTGTGGAGACCACGCTCCAGTAGTTGGTCCAAGAGGGAGGATTGAAGTCAGTGAGCATTTCCCGGATGGATGGAGCAGACAAAGCTAGAGGCTTGCAATACTTGGAGGTAGTGGGTTGCCAGCAGGCCAAAGTCCTTGAGTATTTGTGTAGGAGGGATAGGCTTCCCTGAGGCCTTATCAAATAACTGTCTGAACTTAGTTAGACCAGCTTTTGCCCACATGTGGAAAGCCGAGAATTGTAGTGCTTGGGGGAATAATGGGTGTCCGCAGATTTTTGCGTGGATCGGAAGTCCTGGCAATAATTGAAGTTTCTTCCCTATCTGTCTCCAAGCTAATGCTGTGTCTCGTATAAGGATGTTGTTTTTTAGGTGAGTTGGGATGTTGCTGGAACCGCAGTGAAGTAGGTTGGACAGGTCGATAGGTTTTGCCATTTCAGATTCTAGCTCGTGATTGGAGTATCTAGAGGAGTTGGTGGTCCAGTCTAAGCCCACGCGTAGTAGACAAGCCAAGTTGTAAAGTCTGGTGTTGGGGAGGTTGGCACCTCCATCCATTTTGGGGCGAATAGCTTGTGTAGGGCTATACGGGGCTTGCGGCCTTTCCAAAGGAAGCCCGACAAGGCCGAGTGAAGTTGTGTAACATCTCTGTGTTTGAGGAGAATGGGGATTGTCTGAAGGGGGTAAAGGAGTTTTGGGAAGCTGGTCATTTTGTATAGATGGCATCTGCCTAGAAGGGACAAGGAGAGGTTGGTCCACTGTTTAAGTTCCTGAATGATTTTTTGGATTGTCGGGGTGATGTTTAGATGGTACAGTGAGGAGCAAGTTTTTCCTATTTTAATTCCAAGGTAGGTGATATAATTCTTAGCTACAGTGAATACTGACGAGGAGGCCCAGGGGGGGGGGGCCGAGGGTGGGAAAGTGGGAGGATTTCGCTTTTGGAGAAATTTATACATAGGCCCGAGCACCAGCAGAACCAGGTGAAAGTTTCCTGTATAAAGTGCATATCGGGAACAGGGTTGGAGGAGATTAGTATGTCATCAGCAAAAAGTGCTGACTTCAAAGTTAGGGAGCTAATGGAAATGCCGCTGAGATTGCTGTGTGTGTTTAGGTATCTCAATAGCGGTTCTAGAGCTAGGTTGAAAAGGAAGGGGGAGAGAAGGCAGCCCTGTCTAGTCCCCTTGTGGAGGCGGAACCCGTCGGAGACATGCCCTGCTGCCACTATGCAAGCCATAGGGGCCTCATACATGGCATCCACAAGGTGGCATATCGGACCGGAGAAGCCGAAAGCTTTTAGATCCATTTTTAGCCATTGAAAGTTCAGGTTGCCAAAGGCTTTCTCCGCGTCCAATGAAATGATTGCCAAGGCTCCGCCGGGTCCCGCTCCCCCCACCTCAAGGGCCATTAGCTCCTTTCTAATGTTAGAAGTTGCAGATCTACCCTGTGTAAATCCAGCCTGTTTTGGGTTGAGCAGTGAGGGCATGATTGGGGCAAGTCTCTTTGCTATAATTTTGGACAGTATCTTTGAGTCTAAATTTAATAAGGAGATAGGGCGGTAGGAGCCAGGGTCTAGGGGGTCTTTGCCCTTCTTTGGTATTAATTTAATGTGGGTTTGGTGGCCAGTGGGAAGGTAGGGTCTGCCCTCTAAGATGTTTTGATAAACACGTTGAAGGGTGGGAGTTAGGGCATCAGCGTTTAGCTTGTAGAACTCTGCAGTAAATCCGTCCGGGCCTGGGGCCTTTCCTGGAGAGAGAGTTTGTATGATGTTGGAGATTTCCTTGGTGGTTATTGGAGCATTGAGGGATGCCAGGTGGGACTGTTGAACTTTGGGAAGGACCACTCGGTGCAAAAAATCCACCGCTTTGGTCTCGTCAATGGGGTCGTGACCGGATAGGGAGGCATAAAAATTTTTGAAGGTGTCGTTGATGTGTTTGGGGTTGGAGGTTGCTCTCCCTGTTGAATCCCTGATTCATCCTATGTGTACCAAAGCGTGAGGGCCCTTAGTTAGTCTGGCCAGTAGTTTGCCTGGTTTGTTGCCAAATTTATGCATTTTCAGCTCGTGATGGTATTGGTATATTTTGTCTTGCATTGCAGCCCAAAGTTCAAAATTGTCTTTGGCTGCAAGCCAGGTTTTCCTATTGCGAGGTGTGTTTTTGGTGGAGAGACCCGCGTGGATGGTACGTAAAGTATTACTAGTTGCTTGGTACTGGGTGCATACCGTCTTTTTATACGCTGCCTCTCAGGACCGTTTTGCCGGTTTCCCAAAACAGGTTGGGATTGTCAAGGTGTGGGGCATTGTTGGAGGCAAATTCCTCCCAAGTGTCGGCTAGGGTTTTTTTAAAGGTGTCATCTTTGGCTAGGTAGGAGGGGAATCTCCATATTTTTAAGTTGTTGTGGGGCATGAAACCGGTAAGCTGAAGGGATACTGGGGCGTGGTCAGATATGACAATGTCGTGGATGGTTGGGTGATGAGCTAAGGTGCACATGGTGGAGTTAAGGAAAAAGTAATCTATCCTAGATAGTGAATTGTGGGGATGGGAGAAAAATGAGAAATCTCTGCCTTCTGGATGGGCTACTCTCCAGATTTCTGTGAGTGCCAGACTGTCTACCCACTGCGCTAGTAAGGAGCATGATTTTTGTGTTGTTGGAAATGAGGAGGGCAACTTGGGGGATTTGTCCTCATCGGTGGACATCACCGCGTTGAAGTCACCCACGATGATATGAGGGAGATGTAGATGGGGGGCTATGTGACTGGTTAGAGAGTCAAAGAAGTGTTGAGAGGGGGAGTTGGGGGCATATACTATCGTGAATGCCCAGACTCTGTTGAGAGTCTTGAGCGTGGTTGTGAAAAGATGACCTTCATCGTCAGAGTGAGTAGAGAGGACTTTGCATGGGGTGTTTTTGTTAATGAAATAAAGGAGGACACCTGCTCTGCCTTTGGGGGCTGGGGAGCCAAGGACCTGGCCTACCCAGAGTCTGGACATTCGGGGAAAGTCTTCTCTGTGTAAATGAGATTCTTGAAAAACAGCTATATCTGCTTTGAGCCTACTTAAGTGGTGAAGGATGGACATCCGTTTGCTGGGGGATCTGAGTCCTTTCATATTCCATGTTCAGGAAGGCGCCTGTCGTATGGGGTGTTGTATGAAGGAGGGGGGGCAGTTAGCATGTATAAATATGGCTATAGAGTGAGCGGTCATGGCCATAGTGGTATGTATGGTGTGGTTGACGGTGAGGGAGGGGGGAGAGTAGGGGGTGGAGAGGTGGGCTGAAACTGAACCAACAAAAACAGTGAACCATGTATGTAACAACAAAGAAACACATACCCAGTGAAGTCTGGACTTTGCTTTTTTCCTCATGTGTAGTGTTGAGCGAACCCGGACTGTAACGTTCGGGTCCGTACCGAACTTTCGGGTGTCCGTGGCACGGACCCGGACATTTCAAAAATCGTTTGGGTTCGGTCCGGGGTTCTGCTATTTTACTCCACGTGTTGAGAAGCTGCAGGGCAGCCAATCAACAAGTGTTTCACTGGTTTGCCCTTAGAAGCCATCACAGCCATGCCTACTAATGGCATGGCTGTGATTGGCCAGTGCATCATGTGACCCAGCCTCTTTATAAGCTGGAGTCACAGTGCTGCAGTCACATGCTCCTTGGGTTAGGGAAAGGTAGCTGACTGCGTGAGGGACAGATTTGAGACATTTTAAGACCTGATCCTGCATCCTGAGATAGATTACTTTACTACTGCTGTCTGTGCTGTTGCTCTGAGGACAGATAGCAGAAATTAGAGATTTCACATACCGCTGCTTTGAGTTGCAGATCAAACTCTGCTTAAAACAACGATCGCTACGATCGTGCTCAACGATCAGATTGTTGGGGGAATTTGAGATTTCAAATACTGCTGCTTAGAGTTGGAGATTGCAGATTAAACTCTGTCTAACGAAACGATCGTACGTTCGTACACAACGATCAGATTGTGGGATCGTACACACAACGATCAGATTGTGGGA
>BLSH010546469.1:220657-231515 GCA_018402905.1 Glandirana rugosa
ATAATGTGATAACCCCGGAAATAAAGTTGTACAGACCTACTAGGCAGGCAAACTCACTGAACTTCCAGCCCAAGGTGTAGCCCCTGTTCTCAGACATCACTAACGTCGCCGTCCTCCCCTCTGATGGACTAACGTCGTCGTGCTCCCCTCTGGTGGAATAAACATTTGTTTCGCACAGACTGGTGAGAATAGTCCCCCAGCGTACGAGAGACCATTCTCATATAATCGTCCCCACAACTCGCCGTGGTCTCACAAAGGTAAAAGGAAAGACTGTGCCTAACCCTGAAAAAAGGACAAAACTGAAGTAGGAACTTATGAATGGTAAGGAACCTAAACGACAGATTACCTAAGAGTGGTCAGACACGCTTTGTTTACAAATAAGGTGGTCTCCCCTCGTGCTGCTGCAATCAGGTAGTCTCCCCTCCTGCCGCTGCAATCACTACAGACTCTTGTCCCCGATGTGGAACCCGACCTTCAAGTCACTCAAACGGACGGATCATCCAGACATGTTGAAATAAAGGCCCCAATAGTGTAATACCGTTTTCATGTATTTAATAATAAAAAAGAGTAACACTTACAAACAATTCGTCTTTGACAAAGCATAAAGGAACATCCACCAGAATGAAAAATGGCCGCGCTGCGGCCGCGCATGCGCAGTAGCTAGATGATGGTAACAGAGGAGTGGTCAACGTGCGGGCGTTCCAACCGGTTTCGTCATACGTGACGTCATCAGGGATATGCCCACACGTTCCAACCACTCAATTTATACCTAACAACAGCCCGGGAGGGCCAATCAGCTCTCACCTCTCAGGTTCTAAGTGATTCTAATCCTCTGTGCGGCGTTCAATGCTCAAACCCACCTAAAACATGGCCGATTCCAATAGAGGGGACACTATTAAAGGAAATTCCGGAGCGGAGTATGCTTCAAATCATCAGACAACCGGGACAATGCAGATTCCCCGCTCTAAGCCCACTTGCCTGACCCGCTTACTAATTTTTAAAACAGATTGGATATTTTGTGCATAGATTAAGGTGTGCATTTTACATCACCCACAGAGATATTCACTATCTTAGAAGCAAAGCCATAACCAAATCCATGTTTACAGATATATACAGGAGCTGATTGGGATTCCCCCAAACTTTTGTGGTATCTTCAAAACATATTTTAACAAATACTAACATATTATTCCCTCACTAATCACCCTTTAAAGAGACAGAATGTGAGATAATTGATCACATTGTGGGAATAGAAATAATGAATAAAAACTGGTAAGAAAGTTCCATTGTATATGATACATTCTAAAATGTCGCAGGGCACCCCCTGCTGGATGAAAACCAAATGTTCCCAACTCCATCATTCAGAATGTATTTCTGGATAATGTTAAAATTACAATTAAACACATGTCCATTAAAATTCAAGATAAAAAATTATATATATGACAAATATATATAAAAACCGAGGGATAAAGAATGCCTAAAAATAACCCTATGATATTCCCCAATAGATTATCATGAACCTCCTATTCTTCCTGCCATTTGACATTTTTTGTACCCTTTGGTCCATATCCTGTTTGCAAAATGATTTTCTTATAATCTGAGATGAACTATTGTTTATGTAGCAATTCAGATCCCATTCTACATTCAAGCCAAATGGCATGTAACACTTTAATCTGTATATCCAGCTGGTTTCTGCTTGGGAAATACATCTTTTGACATTAGCACCCCTCCAATGTCCCGTGAATTTCTCCAGGGCTATAAATTTAGTGCCTGTTAAGTTTCTATTATGTTTCAAATCATAGTGCCTCGAAACACTGTGTCCTGGGAACCCCTTTTTGATGTTGCAAATGTGCTCACCCAATCTGGTGGCTAGGTTCCGGGTGGTTCTTCCTACGTAATCCAACCCACATGGGCACTTGATGAGGTATACAACGTTTCGAGTACTACATGTGATGCAGGTGGTAATTTCATATTCCTTCCCTGTAACTGAGGAACTAAAAGAGGTCACCTTCCTTCCTGTCAGGGAGTTTACCTCACACGCCTTACATCTATGGCAGAAATAATAACCCTTTAAATCTCCAAAAAATACTGGTCTGGTAGGTGGGTCAGGGACATTAAGAGCAATCTTGTTTCTTAAACTTCCAGCTCCCCTGAAAACTACCCCTGGTTTATCAAGTAATGTTGGTCCAAGGATGCGATCGCCTTTGAGGATTGGCCAATGCTTGTTAATGATTCCCTTAATCATATAATGTTGTTCCGTGTATGTTGTAAAAAATGAAGAGGACCAATCCTGACTTTGATTCAAGTTGGGAGGTTTATCTTTAATCAAATCCTCTCTGTTTCGTAGTTCAACCTCTCTGATAGTTTTTTCCAGATTTGGGGGTGCCCTGCGACATTTTAGAATGTATCATATACAATGGAACTTTCTTATCAGTTTTTATTCATTATTTCTATTCCCACAATGTGATCAATTATCTCACATTCTGTCTCTTTAAAGGGTGATTAGTGAGGGAATAATATGTTAGTATTTGTTAAAATATGTTTTGAAGATACCACAAAAGTTTGGGGGAATCCCAATCAGCTCCTGTATATATCTGTAAACATGGAATTGGTTATGGCTTTGCTTCTAAGATAGTGAATATCTCTGTGGGTGATGTAAAATTGCGGTGTATAATGCACACCTTAATCTATGCACAAAATATCCAATCTGTTTTAAAAATTAGTAAGCGGGTCAGGCAAGTGGGCTTAGAGCGGGGAATCTGCATTGTCCCGGTTGTCTGATGATTTGAAGCATACTCCGCTCCGGAATTTCCTTTAATAGTGTCCCCTCTATTGGAATCGGCCATGTTTTAGGTGGGTTTGAGCATTGAACGCCGCACAGAGGATTAGAATCACTTAGAACCTGAGAGGTGAGAGCTGATTGGCCCTCCCGGGCTGTTAGGTATAAATTGAGTGGTTGGAACGTGTGGGCGTATCCCTGATGACGTCACGTTTGACGAAACCGGTTGGAACGCCCGCACGTTGACCACTCCTCTGTTACCATCATCTAGCTACTGCGCATGCGCGGCCGCAGCGCGGCCATTTTTCATTCTGGTGGATGTTCCTTTATGCTTTGTCAAAGACGAATTGTTTGTAAGTGTTACTCTTTTTTATTATTAAATATATGAAAACAGTATTACACTATTGGGGCCTTTATTTCAACATGTCTGGATGATCCGTCCGTTTGAGTGACTTGAAGGTCGGGTTCCACAGCGGGGACAAGAGTCTGTAGTGATTGCAGCGGCAGGAGGGGAGACTACCTGATTGCAGCAGCACGAGGGGAGACCACCTTATTTGTAAACAAAGCGTGTCTGACCACTCTTATCAGGGGGTCGCATGCTCTCTGGTAAGAGTATATTAGCAGGGGTGTTGAGTGGCACCAGAGTGTTTCCATTTTCCTTTCTGACACGGATTGGGACTTTTTTCCTGTTTTGACTTCATCCTTGAATACTTACCATTCCTTGGATTTGCTGTCTAATGGACTCATGATATATTGAATTAATTAGCGCTGCACCTTTTTATTATTACGTTTTTGGGGTTTTCTGTGATGTATGACCTTGTGCACAGCTGCTGAACGTTTATGTGAAATATTAGTTTGAATCTGTCACGGAACATAGATTGCGCGGATTTTTTACAATTTTATTTAATACTTTTTGATAGTTTTGTTTTGCACTGAAACATTATTACAAAAGCTGTTGGGATTAAAATGAGCCATTTCTTGTAAAAAAAATCTTGATTAGAAATATATTTCAGCGGCACTTCAGGTCAATTTGTACACAAGCGACAAGACTTTTGTCAAAGACTGTACTTCATTAATGACATCTTCAAGGACTTCCTGGACATCTTTGTTGTCGTTTACTTGGATGACATATTGATTTTTACTGTGTCATTGGAAGTGCATAGTGGTCATGTAAAGAGTGTGCTGTGTTGGCTCCGGGAGCATGGACTCTATGCCAAGGCCGAGAAATGTGACTTTGAGCGACAAAGTATCCAGTTCCTGTGTTTGATCATCTCCACCAATGGAATCATGATGGATCCCCAGAAGGTCGCAGCGTTATTGGATTGGCCGGCTCTCACAGACAAGAAAGGAATACAATGCTTTATGGCCTTCGCCAATTTCTATCACAAATTCATTAAGAAATTTTCGGACATTATTCACCCTATCATGCAGTTGACTAAGCAGGGTGTCCATTTTTGCTGGACTGAGGAAGCACAGGTTGCCTTTGAAATGTTAAAGAAGCAATTTACAGTCGCTCCTGTTCTGAGCCATCCTGACTCTGCATTACCCTACATCGTTGAAGTAGACACCTCTGAAAGCACCATCGGGGCTATTCTGTCCCAACGCCAAGGCCTCAAGGAGGCGACGCACCCAGTGGCGTTCTTCTCATGAAAGCTTTCTCCAGCTGAGAGCAATTACGATGTAGGGGATCGGGAGTTAGTTGTTAGCAATCAAAGCTGCCCTGGAAGAATGGAGATACTTGTTGGAGGGAGTAACACACCCGATCCTGTTCTAAACGGATCACAAAAATTTCGAACATCTGAGAGCTGCAAAATGTTTAAAGCCCCGTCAAGCCCCTTGGACACTTTTCTTTTCGAGATTCACATTTCACATAACTTACAGGCCCGGATCAAAGAACACCAAGCCCCACGCATTGTCACGCATGTTTGAGGATCCAAGAGACATCCCAGAGCCAGATACCATTCTACCAGCCGGTAACTTCTCGCTGCTGCACACCAGTTTACTAACTCAACTACAGTCTGCCTCTATAGGATTGCATGGTCCCCCTGGAATCACTTTACAAACCAGGGATGGACTCCTATGGAAGAACAAACAGATCTTTGTACCCGAAGAGACTCGGACTAAGGTGCTAGAAGTATGCCATGATCATCCCCTGGCAGGTCACTTTGGCATTTGCAAGACCATCGAGCTGGTGCAACGTTCATTCCGGTGGCCTGGCCTGGAAAAGGACTGCCAAGCTTATGTGAATTCTTGTACCACCTGTATTCGGAATAAGAGCTCCCGAAGCAAGGCATGGGGATTGCTCAGACCTTTGCCCATACCCGACAGACCTTGGAAGATGATTTCAATGGATTTTATAGTTGAACTTCCACCCTCCAACCAATGCACCACCATCTTTGTTGTCGTGGACCGTCTGTCAAAGATGGCTCACTTTTTCCTGTTGAGGGATACTCCTTCAGCCACAGAGACTGCCAGAGTCTTTATCAAAGAAATTGTAAGACACCATGGTGTGCCTAAGAATATTGTCGCAGATCGTGTTGTTCAGTTCACCTCCAAGTTTTGGAAGGCTTTATGTGGAACTTTGCAGATCGAACTCTCCTTTTCATCCGCCTACCATCCCCAGACCAATGGGCAGACTGAGCACACCAATCAGACCCAGGAACAGTATATCCGGTGCTTCACCTCTTTTGTTCAGGATGATTGAGTAACATTGCTGCCCTTGGCGGTGTTTGCTTACAACAACTCCAACCACTCGGCCACCCAACAGTCTCCTTTCTTTACCAATTATGGATTTCACCCCACCTTCCTACCTGACCTTATTCCCGAATCTTCTGTTCCTGCAGTTCAGGATACCTTGGGCTTCTTCTCCCGCAATAACTTACTGTTACAAGAGACCATTGCAAAGGCCCAGGAGGACAGCAAGAGGTCGTTTGACAGGAGAGGAAGAGGGGAACTGATTCTGCAACCAGGAAACCAGGTTTGGTTGTCTACATCTAAGGTTGGCATGTCCCTCAAAGAAGCTGGCTCCTAGATTCATCGGCCCCTTCCCGGTAAGGAGGAAAATCAATGATGTATCTTTCGAATTATCCTTCAAGATCCATCCGGTGTTCCATGTGTCCCTGTTGAAACCTACGGTGCCCGACCTATTTCCTGATCGCTGCTCTATTCCCCCGGCACCTGTTACCATTGACGAGGATGAGGAATTTGAGGTGGAAGCTATTGTGGACTACAGAAGAAGAAGGGGCCAGACACAATACCTGATCAAGTGGAAGGGCTACGGTCTGGATGAAAATTCCTGGGAGCCTGCACAAAATGTACATGCCTCAGACCTGATCCATGGCTTCTTTCGCTGGAACCCACAAAAGAAGAGACAAATGGGCACCCGGAGGGTGCCCGTAGGGAGGGGGCAATGTCAGGAAGCCCATGGGACAATCTGTTCATCCCGGTGTCCGCGCATGCTCACTCACGCATCAATGCGCGCAGTGGCTACCAATGTTGGCACCAGGAGGACTATTTAAACAGGGCTTCTGCACTTGCACATTGCTGTTTGGTCTGCAGCTTCTGCGTTCCTGTTAACCTGTGTTCCTGTATCTGATTTCTGTGACCTTAACCCGGATTGTCCTTCACCTTGTCTGATCGCTGCCCGCCCTGACCTTGGCCTGCCTCTGCCTGCTGTTGCACACTCATTGCTGATCTGGCCTGCCTGGCCCTGCTCTGCTGTCCACCTAGTCTGTTCCAGCATCCTGCTCTGCTGTCCAGCCAATCTGTTCCAGCATCCTGCTTTGCTGTCCAGCCAGTCTGTTCCAGCATCCTGCTCTGCTGTCCAGCCAGTCTGTTCCAGCATCCTGCAGGAGACTGTTCCATGGGACGCTGTTCCCTCTATTGAATCCACACACACCACTGCATCCACTGTGTTTTGTGTTCATGCTCTCTGCTTGTAGCTCCTACATAGTGCTGTCCAAAAGGGGTTTCATTGATATCCCCAGCATTCATGTGTGAATCTGTCTCTCACTGCCACACAGCCCCACAGTGGCTCTATCATACGACTCTCATACCACATTGGCTGGCATATCCCCCTTTGTTACTGAGACTTTACATCTGCCTATTGTCCATTCATCAGCACAGAGCCATCCATCATCATATTGTTCTTTATCTGTTACTGGCAGCAATTCTGGTAGACATTCATAGCCGCTGTGCTGTTTCCCCTTCCCAGCAGTGACCTATAGGGGTACACGGAGGACGATCCATACTGGAGTCTCCACTGCTGCTATACATAGGACTATCAGTGAGATTGCTCAACACAGGATTGCTGGTGAGATTGCTCCATGGGACGCCGTTCCCTCCATTGAATTCCATTGAATTCACACACACCACTCTATGCATCCGCTGTGTTTTGTGTTTATGCTCTCTGCTTGAAGCTCCTATATAGTGCTGTCCAAGAGGGTTTTCATTGATATCCCCAGCATTTATGTGCCAATCTGTCTCTCACTGCTACACAGCCTTTTAGTGGCTCGGCCACATGACTCTTACACTATATTGGCTGGCATATCCCCCTTGTTACTGAGACATCTGCCTACTGTCCACTCATCAGCCCAGAACCATCCATCATCACATTGTCCTTCATCTGCTATTGGCAGCAACTCTGGGAGACATTCACAGCCGCTGTGCTGTTCCCCCTCCCAGCAGTGACCTAGTCCCCAGCTCCCCTTTCCTTTTCCCTGTGTGTGTTCCCTACACATGTTGTGTGGTTGGTGCAAGTTACCCGGGTCGAATGTTTGTTCTATGGCAACGTTGTCTTGAACAATTTTAATTGTGTGATGTGATCCTTTACTATATGGAATGATATTACTGCCACATTTTTTGAGTGTCAATACATTTTTGCATTTTTATAAGCTACATTGTTTTCCCTTTGAAGCCAGTTCCTATCTGGTGGTGATCTCACGCCCCCAGGATCCCCTATTTCTTTCCTTTAGTCTCACGGAGCTCCCAGTCAGCACATCTCTCCGGAAGTCCAGTGCATGCGCACTTCATTTGGGCTATCTTTATTTCTGGTCTGTTTGTTGCACTTATTAGGAATTCTATTATGAAGAATATCATCCACTACAATTCTCTAAACTTGGCAGGTTCTATAACCAGAAGTGGCATATGACAGCTACATCCTATTTCCAACTGATGCTGGTTATACTCAGCCCTTCTATGCAGTACATTTTTTATATATCACCTACTGTGGATGATACACATGCCTTCTATGTATGATAAATTATTTTTGTACTTATTGTTTGTCACTGGAAAGTTGAAAAATCAATAAAATGATTGAAAGATAACCACTTAAGTCTGTTTCCTTTATTTTGCCTTTGAGCTCCAAACACCATTACTATGTTAGTTACTGTGATAAAATCCCTGTTAAAAGTGGTAGGAGGGCTATCCCACTAAGAGGTAGATACTTGAGACAAAGTGGTTAATGACCATTTTGTTCATGTCTGCATATACAATTTGTCTGATATTAGCTGAACAACCTAGTAGTGTGACTTTAAAAATGGCTAAATATGCTAGCTGACCAATGAAAAACATCATAAGGTGCAGAAAATACTATGGATGTATAAAGAGACATTAAAATAGCAGAGATACAAGTGACAGCAAGAATTCAAATGAAAGTGGGACATTGTAGTGGGACAAATGACATGCAATAAATGTTTAATATTCAGACACAAGCTTCTAATAAATCTGCCGAATATTAGATGTATTCCTTTATAAGTTTCTGTTATTAATATTAACAAGACAAATAGGAATTAAAAATAGCATATTTAGTTCAACTCCATACAAATATGTTTGTAGTAGGATATGAACCCAAGCTGTGTTGCTGGACCTCACTGCTAACCATTGTAACAATGTGTGGCTGTCACACTGTTAATGTTCTTTATAAAGTTCTGAAGCAGTACCCTTTGTCCTTATGAAAAATAAAAAAACTACTATTTTACCTTTTGTATGAGAATATATGCAGAAAAGCTTTTCTTTGTTGTTCCTACTTTACAACATTACATTTCAATGTCAAAATGTCAGTGCACATGACACATCATTCGGTATTTATGCATTGCTGTCAGAAATTAAGAGCAACATTCACTTGTAACTATGAAGTCTGGATTTTGGATGTATGCATTATTTTCAAAGTCATAAAATACATTTTCCCTGAACTTGACTTTCTGCAGCAGAGAGTTTTTATAGTGTCAAGAGTAGGATGACAGGGCTTACATTATCATTGACAAAAAAGACGAATTTTAAAGTATATCTGGAATGTTTGAGTGTTAGAAATCAGCTAAATGCCCATGTACATTATTATTAGCTGTCAGTTTGATTGTTCACAGTATAATCAAAACAGAGATTCAGCTCTATCGCAACACTTTTTAGAACGCCTAAGATTTGTTCCTTAGAACGCTGATGACATTTCTTGAACACTTTGACATCAGAGTTGCACTGTATAATAATATACGATGTTCCAGTGCTTCCAAAGGAATTGTTCTAGTGAAAAGTATTGTATCACATGTACAATATGTACACACACTAAGCATATTTTCCAAACACATGGAAAACTTCACCTTAAGACACTTCAAAGTTAACACCTGATGCATGTTTAATAGAAATTAAAATTACAAAACTTGGTTAAAATATTTCTCCTTGAACCAGAATGTAAACATGGATAGATTCTTAAGTACCCTTTTTATAAACTGAGGCACAATGAACCAAGGAAAGAGTTTAGAAAGAAGACTATACAATTGATTTACTAAAGGCAAACTCTGCTCTCTGCAAGTGCAGTTGCACACATTTCCCTTAGTAAATGTAATATGGTAAAGCTTCACTTTGTAAAGAATGCACAATCAGATGCAAAGAAAAATATATATATATTTGCTTGCACATGATTGGATAAAGGAAATCAGCAGAGCTTTACCACATTTACTAAGCTCTGAGGAAAATGACTGCAACTGCATTAGAAAAGTGAACAGTATATTTGCCTTTAGTAAATCTACCTCTATAAATCTGAACCTCAATTCTTCTTATTTGACAGCTCTGCAACCGATAAATGATGTGTACTTATTTTGTTGCCACTTTGGCTTTGGATTCCCAAATGTTTGAAATATTACTCAGTGTCATCCATATAACCAGTTTACCTTTATAACATTTCTTAACCACTTCAATACTGGGCACTTAAACCCCCTTCCTTCCCGGGCCAATTTTCAGCTTTCAGCGCTGTTGCGGTTTGAATGACAATTGCGCGACACTGTGCTCAAATGAAATTTTTATCATTTTTTTCACACAAATAGAGCTTTCTTTTGGTGGTATTTAACCACTTCCGGACCGCCGTACGTCGTTTGATGGCGGCCACTTTGAAGTGGGATACCGTTGTTATGGTAGCAGATAGCTACCATAACCCCGGTATCATTTTTTTCTGCAGGCGATTCCCTGCAAGATAAAAGTGATCTTAGCTGCGGATTCGCCGCAAGATCACTTTTATCAGCGGCGGGAGAGGTGCCCCCCCCCCCTCCCGCCGCTTTCCGGTCATCTCCGCCGCTTACCGGACCCGCCGGCTGCGGCGGAGATGATCGGGTCCTATCCCTGCAGTGTCCGTGTGCCGAGTGAGCGGCTGAAGCCGCTCACCCGGCTCCATAACAAGGCTGGGCGGAAGCGACGTCACAAGTCGCTTCCGCCAATGCTCTTAAAGGGGACATTTTTTTTTATTGCATTTTAGTCCAAAAATGAGATCTGAGGTCTTTTTGACCCCAGATCTCATATTTTGGAGGTCCTGGCATGCTTTTTTCTATTACAAGGAATGTTTACATTTCTTGTAATAGGAAAAAAAGTGATCAAAAATTTTTTTTTTTTAAAAAGTTGTAAAAATAAAAATTAAAAAGTAAAATACATAATTAAAAAAAAAAAAAAAATTTAAAGCGCACCGTCCTTGCGAGCTCGCGCGCAGAAGCGAACGCATACGTAAGTCCCGCCCACATATGAAAACGGTGTGCAAACCACACATGTGAGGTATCGCCGCGATCGTTAGAGCGAGAGCAATAATTCCTGTCTCTTATACAC
>BLSH010546469.1:232265-258932 GCA_018402905.1 Glandirana rugosa
GAGGACCCGAATCATTTACTCGTCTTCGAGATGACTGAAGTTAGTAGGTTAGTGTTCGTTCGTTTTTGTTACAAAAAAAATCAAAAGTAACGGGCACTAATCTATAAGAAACGTTTCACTTCGAAATGGAGTAAATGATTTGAGACCGGCTGGATCCTGTGATCATAATGATCACAGGATCCAGCAGCAGCGCGCCGCGTGGCCGCGCTGCGAGCTCCCATTCTGCAGGACGTAAATACACGTCCTGTCAGAACGGGGACGCTCCCACCCGGCTGTATATATACAGTGGCCGGGTGGGAGGTGGTTAAGGAATATGTGGACTTCTAAAATAGTATACCTATTCAACCTGCCTAGCCCCTCTGACCTAAAGGGGTTGTTTTACTAAAGGTAAATAGACTCTGCCCGTGCAGTTGTGCCAGAGTTTAGTAAATGAGGTAAAGCTTCACTTTGCAAAGAATATCTAATCACGGGCAATGAAAACTAAAAAAAACATTGTTTTTGCTTGCTTGTGATTGGATGATTGAAGTCAGTAGAGCTTCTGCTCATTTACTAAGCCCAGGAGCAACTGCTCTTGCAGAGTGCACAGTCTATTTGTCTTTAGTAAATCAACCCCAACGTTTCCAACCTTTTCCCACACCAAGCCACTAACCTAAGCATTTTAAATCTCAATAAACTATATGGCCAAAAGTTTGTGAACACCTAATCTTGACAGCTATATTAGCTTGTTGGACATTCAATTCCAAATCTATTAGTGTTAAAATGTAATCTCCCAATCTCTTTCACAGCTATAGAAACAATTGAGTACTGTTCATGATAGTTTTTTATTTGCACTAACACACAATTTTTCAGGACAAGCTTTCATGGGATGTCCCCTTCTTCAACATCCCAGCAGTACTCCAATCACCTCATCTACCACTATAAAACTTTTCTTGGATGCATTTACACAAGATTTTGGAGTGTGTCAATAACAGTGGGCCCTTTCACACTGATACGTTTTTCCTGCGTTTTTACGTTGCAAGAAAATCCCAAGAAAAATGTTTCCCTTTAAATCCAATGGGAGTCTTTGCACCACTGCGTTACAGGGGTGATGTGTTTTGAAAAGTTCTGCATGCTGTATCTTTGGTGCAGTTTTGAAAACTGCACCAAAAATGAAGCTTCCCTTTGAAATTAATGCAAATGGGTTGGCGCATGCACGGCGCGAAGCAGGAAGGAAGCAAGGCCTAAGAGTTCCATTCACACCGGAGAGATTAAGCCTTTCCCAGGGGCCATTAACACTGCTATTTCACACCATTTCACCCCGCACCCCTGGGGGAACATTTAGCGCATGCCGGGACCTGAAAACCGACACGGAAAAATGGCTCAAAGATCCTTGACCACGTATGCGGGTAAGGGAAAAGACCAAAATGGCTCAAGATGGCGCCCAGGCGGGGATGACGCAGAAAGGCTCCCAGGCCTCACACGCTTCACCCACCCACTCTACAGGGGACAGTGAGTACTCGTTACAGCTTACTAAGGCTGACCTGGACAATAGTCTCAGTGCCATGTATGACAAGATAGCCCAGGAATTCCAGTCAGAGCTACATAAGTCTACCAACACGCTGTCGCTGGAGATTGCGGCCCTGGGCAGCAGGACGGACATGTTAGAGACCAAGCACGATGAGCTCAGCCTAGCGTACTCGGACCGGAGGAAAGAAAATGAGACCCTGTCAGAGACTGTGAAACAGTTACAGGCCCATTTAGAGTACCTGGACAACAGGAACAGATGCAATAATCTTAGTGTGGCGGGGGGGTCCCCGAGACAGTGACAGAGCTGCTCCCCGCCGTGCATCAAGTGTTCCAGTCCCTGCTCCCAAACTCCCCCCTCTCTGCTTTTGCCTGTGACAGGATCCACAGGGCCCTGCATCCTAAACCCCGCCTGAAAAACCTCCAAGAGACATAGTCCTCTGCCTAAAAGATTTTTTTAATTAAGGAGGAAATTCTCAGGGCCTCTTGCAACACCCCTCATATTCAGCTAGACAGCGCAACCATCCAGATTTACCTGAATATCTCCACTACTACCCTGGACAAGCGCCGGCGGATGAAAGAGGTCACCTCGGTCCTGCAGGCCCGCCAGGATCGGGTACCGAAGGGGATTCCCGTTCAAGCTGCAAGTTCCCCTTAATGGAACCACATACACAGTGACCACGATCCCAGAGCTTTTGGTAAAGCTGGGCCTCATGGATGCTGCGGATCTCCCCAGTTTACTTGCCTCCCCCCGCCCTTCTCCCATCTTGGCAACACCACCTCAGAAGAGAGGAGGCCACAGCCAGAACCACCGTTGACTAACTGCACAGTTTCACCCAACATCTGCTCCCTCTTGCCAGGGGCATTGAGTTTTGGTTTTCCGACCTTCCCATTTTCCCTTTCTATATATTTTTTTCTTTTGCTGTTTTTCTCTAACACCCACAGGATGATCATCCCGGCATGGAACTCCAGCATGTGACTTTCTCTCCACAGACAAGAGATCTTGCTGTGCCCGCCTGACGTTCTCCCCACTCTACATGAAGAAGTATTCATCGGTACCAGCATTCACGGGTTACTCTGGACTACTGACTTGCTCTCAGGTATTTGCCTTAACCTATCTCTGGAGTAGACCCCTTGAACACTCCCCACCAGCAGAGTAATGGACCCCCTGGTCCAGATTTTCAGTTTCTTTTTGGTCAGGGTGAGGACTTTTCCCCGACCCCATATGCTAGTTTGAAGAAATGTTAGTTTGATTTTTGGCAGACTCTCTCAGCCGCAGTTTTTTGTTTCTTTTTCTTTTTTCCACTGACCTTTTTTTATATGCATTGCAATTGTTGGTTTAGTACATATGCTCTCGCAGGGGGTGACCACTACGTGGCGTCCTTGCCCTATTTTCAAACCAAACAACTCTGAGGCATATACACTTGGAGGTAGTGGGTGGTTTGACTTGTCTCACTTTCGACTTGGACTACCTGGAAACTTTATGCTGTTCTCCCGAATGCCACAATGACCATAAAGATTGTTACACACAATGTAAAAGGATTTAACAATCCTCATAAGAGGAGGAAAGCGATTAGATATTACAAGGCGCTGGGCCCAGATGTTCTCCTATTACAAGAGACACATTCCTCCCTTCAAAATCATCCCTCCTATTTGGATAAGTCTTTTAGACAGTCTTATTTTACTACATTTGGGTCCAAGTCGAGAGGGGTGGCTATTTTGATTAAAAATACAGTGATGTTTGAAATGCAGCGGTTGTACAAAGACCCTTTATTATTGTGTTAGACTCAATCCAAGGTACACAGATAACCTTTGCCTCGGTTTATGCCCCAAATGACTGACAAACATCTTTCTTCACAAGATTTTTAGAAGCTAAGTAGAAGGCCTAAGGGGAAAAACAGGTTAGATACAGAATCAAGAGAGATAGGGAGAAAAGAAGGAAGGTAAAAGGGGGGGGGGGAGGGGGATGCGGGGCAGGAACAGGTTGGGTCAGGACCGATTGGATCAGTCATGATGCGGGGTCTAATGGTACAAGTTAAGCCAAATAGGGCTTTCCCTTCTTCTGAAAGGGCGAATTGGTTCCACAGTTGCCATGTCTTGGCCTGCTTCTCTTGTTGCTGATTTGCTGTGTGTACCAAGTCTTCCAGTTTATTAATGTCCTCTATTTTACGGTACCATTCGACTGGCGTCGGGGGTGTCTGGGATTTCCAGTGTAGGGGGATGCATGACTTAGCCGCGTTCAAGAGGTGACGGACTGCAGATTTGCGGTAGGTCCTTGCAGGGACCGTGGCGATGTGTAAGAGGAAAAATGCCGGATCGTCTGGGATCTCATATTCGACTAACCGTTGGATGACCTTCTTGACGGTTGCCCAATATAGGGTAAGTTTGGGACATGACCAGAAAATGTGTAAAAGGGTTCCCCTGTCTCCCAGGCATCGCCAACAGAGATCGGATGTGGTCGGGAAGATTTTTTGGAGTCTGTCTGGAGTGAGATACCACCGTGTGAGTAGCTTGTAATTGGTCTCTTGAATCTTTGTACAGATGGATGATTTCAGAGAAAAAGTAAGTATAAGTTGGAGCTGGGTGGGTGTAAAGTGGCAGTGTAAGTCTGACTCCCACTTTTGTATGAATGGGAGCACTGGTTGCGTAGGTGGGTCATTCAAGAGTCTACATTTTGGATAAGACCTGTGTGAGGTCTCTGTCTTCCGAGCAAAAGTCCTCAAATGGGGTGAATGGCCTATTGAAGCATTGTGGAGCAGGTAGTGAATTAAGAAAATGTCGCAATTGTAGGGCCGACCAAAACGAAAGCCGAAAGGGACCCTTTGCACTCCTCAGGGTCTCAATGGAGGGCCAGAACCCCCCGTCTAGAAATTGCAAGGCAGTGACTCACCCAACTTGGGTCAGCTGTCTCTCCATCTGAGTATGTAGCCCCGGAGAGGAACCGGGGGTTACCAATTATCGGATAGAGGGGGGAGTCCAGGGTCTAAAAGGGCGCTTTTAATGCATCACTGCGAGCTGATGCGGGTCGTCACCCCCAAAAGTGGCTGATTTTTCATTTTAGGGGGGAGGGCATCATAACACCACAAGGCCCCTTCCAATGGGGTCTGCGCCTGTGCCTTTTCGAGGGTGACCCACAATTTCGAGTGTGCATGTCGGTGCCAATCCACCACGCGACCCAGGTGGGTAGCATGGTAGTAGTTCCTGATCTCAGGCAGTGCCAGTCCGCTGTATGTTTTGGAAAGTGACAGAAGGTGTCTGGGAAGACATGGTTTTTTGTCAGCCCAGACGAATTTAATAAAAAGGGCATGAACCTGTTTAAAGTAGGAGGTTGGTATCTTGATCGGGAGGGCCTGTAGCAGCTACAAGAATTCCGGTAGTATACACATTTTAATTCGACTGCATCGCCCGAACCATGAGTGCAATCCTTTGTGCTATGAGTCTAGCAAAAGGCTGATTTTGGTCAGCATGGGTGGGAAATTGAGGGCAAATGTTCGGTTCAAATTGGCAGGAATTACCGTACCCAGATAGTGCAGTGTCAAATGCGCCCATTTGAAGTTGAAGAATGACTGTAGGGAGGTCTGAAGGGTGGGTGGTAGTGCGACTCTCATCGCTTCCGATTTGCCAAAATTAATCTTTAGGTTCGAGATCGCCCCATATTGCGCAAATTCTCTCATCAAGTTCAGGAGTGATATCGTGGGGTTGGTTAGGGAGAAGAATAAGTCATCGGCATAAGCCGAGATCTTATACTGGGAGTCGCCGAGAGGGAGACCTGTAATATCGGGATTACAGCAGCATAAAAAAGGAGGAGGAAGTAGAGAGGAGACATTGCTGGAAGTGGCAGCAGAGGAGACGGAAGTGATATATGGTCATCTAAGCAAGCGCTATATGAAATTGGTGCATCTGAGGTGGAGAAGTGAGGAGACCTTGGCCCTGATTGTACCCGCAGAAGGTTATTTCTGCCTGCTTGCTTGACTCACTAGCAATAGTGTGTCCTCGATTTATGGTAAGAGTACCCATCTTTGGGAGCTCACAGGGTGTGCACGTTTTCTGGTGGTGGATCAATACCTGAAAACCACTATAGGAAGGACTTACATCCTCTCTTCCCTTTTACACATGCCTTTGGAGTTTGGGAATTCAGCTGATTCTTGCAATTTTTTGGAGAGCACTTTTTTATGATGTTTTTTATGATGTTTATTTATCTACTATATTTATGAGTTAAATTTCTTACTTTCTTTTCACAATTTTTGATGAGCACATGTGAATGATTTATCACCCATTTAATCCAGCACAACATTAGTTTTTAATATCGGGATTACATCTTATGGTGCAAAGGAAGGGTTCTAGCGTGAGGGCAAAGAGGAGCGGGGACAGCGGATATCCCTGTGGAGTCCCATTCAGTATTGGGAATGGCGCCGACAGGATGCCGTTGGCCTTGACCTGGGCAGAGGGTCCTGAGTAGATACTGGAAATCCAATTAAGGACCTTCCCCCCTAAACCTATATATCTGAGTACCGAAAACTTAAATTGCCAGTTCACCCGATCGAATGCCTTTTCGGCATCCGTGCTTAGGAAGACACATGGCGTGTGGGCTTCATTGGCTACATGAATCAGGTTCAGTACTTTGATGGTGTTGTCTCTCGCTTCCCTGTGGGGGATGAATCCAACCTGGTCTAGACGGACCAGGTCTGGGAGATGTCGTGATAAGCGTGTAGCTAGAATCTTTGAAAAAACTTTTAGGTCGACGTTTAGAAGCGAGATGGGCCTATAACTCCCACATAGGGCCAGATCCTTAGGTATACTCTTAGGTATAACCGAGACGTGTGCCCGCAGGGAGTCTGTAGGAAGGACTACCCCAGAGCCCAGCTCAGAGAACAAAGTGAGCATGTAAGGCCCAAGGGTTGGTAGGAAAGCTTTGTAGTATGGAAGGGTAAACCCATCCGGGCCAGGAGCTTTGCCGGGTTTGGTCGATGTAATGGCCAGTCCCAATTCCTCTATGGTAATAGGGTTACTCAGTTCCTCTCTAATCTCGGTGGCAATGACGGGAAGTTGAGAGGATGACAGGTAGTCATCAATACGTGTCTGGAGAATCATGGGGGTGGGTAGGTTACACAAGTCAGAATAGTAGTCTTTAAATGCCCGAGCTATCAGTAGCGGTAATGACAATTTTTGCCCATCTTGGGACGTAATATGGGGGATGTAGGTTCGCTGCTTCCGTTCTTTGACGGAATTTGCAAGCAACCTCCCACATTTGTTCCCGATTCATATACTATTTTGTGACCTCTTTGTAATGCTGCTTTGGCTCTGTATAAGAGTAGGTCGTTAATTTGATTGCATATGGTAAGTAGGTCGGTATCTATGGATGTGGTTGGGTGAAGTTTGTGGCGAGACTCTAACTCATGTAATTTGGACAACAGGAGGTCCAACTGTTTTTGGCGTTCCTTCTTAATGCGGGATCCATGTTTTATAAAAATGCCACGGATCCCCACTATGATTATGCGCTTCCCAAATCACCCCCCAATTGCATCCCGAGGAGACGTTGGTGTCGAAGTAGTGTTCGAGTTCTTTACCAACCTCAGCTAAAATCTCCTTGCGCTGTAGGAGGCTGTCCTTTAGTCTCCAAAAGCGGTGACATGGGGAGACATCACTAGATATTGTGTAAGTTAGCATGATGGGCGCGTGGTCGGACCACGTGCGTAATCCGATTGTGGAGTTGTGTATTGCGTGTAGTTGGTTATGTGGGACGAGGAAGTAGTCTATTCTTGTATAGACTCTGTGCGGTGTCGAATAGAACATGTAGTCTCGATCTGTTGGATGGTGTATGCGCCATATGTCAATTAGTTGGGCCGTGTGCAGGTATTGGGTTATTTGGCCGCGTAATGCCCGGGAGACAGAGGAAGCCCCCGTGGAGGTGTCGACACTGGGAGACAGGGGGATATTAAAGTCACCGCCCAATATCAATTGCCCCTCTTTGAATTCTGACAACTTATCGAGGGTTCGCCGGATAAAAACACCCTGGTGGTCGTTGGGGGTATAGATCGTCGCAAAGGTCATCTGAGTCCCCCCAATTAATCCCTTGACGAAGGCGAATCGCCCCCCTTCATCCATCACCGTTTCCTGACAGATCCACGGTATCTTACTTGATATGAGTATAGACACTCCCTTTGATTTGGTATTGTTAGTCGAATGATAAGCTAGGGGGTAGAATCTATTTTTAAGAATAGGCAGTCTGTCATTCCTGAAATGAGTTTCTTGGATAAAGGCGATATCAACTTTATGTTGTTTCAAGTCATTTAGGAGCATACGTCTTTTTTTGGGGGTGTTGAGGCCTTTCGCGCTAAGCGAAAAAATTTGAAGTCTGTCCATCATCAGCCGTCCTGCCCGGCTGAAGGGGGGGGAAGAGGGGGGTAGAGGGAGCTGAGTGGGTGGGAAAGATAGAAAGAAGAGAAAAGTTAGGAAATAGAGAGGAGGAAGTCTGGAGGATCTGTAAATGGCTGTCTCCTTCGTTCGTCCTCTCACAGCTATTCAACACAAACCGCCTTTAGCGGTGGGCACACCTTGACCCAATTACCGGGTCCTTGTGCGCTGTCCTATATGGGTGAAGTAGCTGACGCAGGCCCAGAATGCTCTCCGGTGTCTGCTCCAGCCACCCCAGCATATACAGGGACGTGTCATCAAAACTGCATGTATCTTAGTCCCTAACTGTAAAGGCATAGCGTTCCGCAGACAGGAGCAATACATTCCAAACAGTGCATAATAACAGTTGCAACAAGCAATCAAACCTTGTCTGATTCAATAACTTGTAAGGCCATATCAACGATCCAAAAGCAGATCCCCTTTGCCGCAACCCTCCCCACCAGACCAATGAATAAAACAGTTTGCACATCTCACACCCAGTCTCCTGTGGTCCCAGAGCAATCCTCGCAGGCCAGGGAGTCTTTTTAAAGCGTAAACATAAACCTAAACATAAACATAAATGGCCTCCCTCACCTGTACTCGGCTACCGAGACGGTCAGCACCGAAACGGCAGCCAGAGTTCTCCTTTTTCAACCATAATAAATTGTCTGGAGAGGGACCAAGAACATCAGGCATCGGGCAGCCGCCCGTATGTGACAAGGTGTGAGGGAAGTTCCGCTGCATGTCCACTTCTCTCCCTTACCTCA
Organism: Glandirana rugosa; assembly: GCA_018402905.1. NCBI lineage: Eukaryota > Metazoa > Chordata > Amphibia > Anura > Ranidae > Glandirana > Glandirana rugosa. The sequence goes on from BLSH010546469.1 coordinate 240,929, forward strand.
TAGCCGCGAGGCAGCCAGGGTAGAAACCAGGGTGCATGGGAGGGTATGGGAGGGTTCTGTTCCCCGTGAGGCTGTTTGAATGAGGTGTAGCTAGTGGGGGTACCCTGGTGGTTCCCCTGGAATTCGTGACTCTCCATCAAAGCAACCGCTCGGTCCTCTCCACAACTGCAGAGTCAACCCCTATAAATCCCTTCATCCCACCCCCCAGTCTCGTGTAGGGGCTGACAAAGGGATCTCACCGATCAGGTTGGAGCCACCGCTTCCCCCCATTTACCGCAATGGCTGTTAGCGTCATGCTAAATAGAGGGGGTGGAGGCTCGCTGTAATCATGTTTTGTGGCAAAAGTCTGGAGGGTATTCCCTTTTCCGGGAAGGGGAGGCCAATCTAGGGACGGGAGGCCAGTCTTATGTGCAATTTAGCATATAAAGCAAAAGGGGGTCTTTGCAGTTCACAAGGGGGGGGGGGGTCAGCGCTCAGCAGGCATATGCCAAGGGGTGGCAGATATGGTTAAAGGAGTGCTGGGATCGTTATGACTGACGTATTCCCGACGGTGAAGGTGCCCGGGATCTCTGTGTGGCTCTCTGAGGTCTAGGTGGCGGCTCCCTTCTGGAGGCGGGCCAGCGTGGAGCGGCAGATATAGTAACCAATTCGGGACCGGGATCGGCTCAACTGCCAGAAACTGGAAAAGCGCCGTCAGGTCTCCCGGTGTGCGGAGGTTAAAAGATTTACGTTCTTTGGTGAGAATCACCAACGAGGGATACCCCCATCGGTATGTGGCTCCAGTAGATCGAGCGAGCTCCAGCAGCGGATGCAGTATAGCTCTCCTCTGCAATGTTGCTCGTGACACATCTGGGAGAATTTTCACAAAAGCCCCATCGAACTCCACTTCACCTGTTTCCCAGGCCTTTTTTAAAATTCTTTCTTTATAGGCATAGTGGTGCAGCCGACATATAATGTCCCGGGGTCTGTTGGCATCCTCCGATTTGGGGCCTCGGGCCAGGTGGATGCAGTCAAATTCCAGATTGGTCGGGAGGGAGTCATCCGGGAGGCTGTGAAAGATAGCTGCGGCTGTAGCCACCAGGTCCTCGGGTCCCGTGGCCTCCGGTAATCCTCGGAGGCGGAGGTTATTTCTCCTGCTCCTGTCCTCCATTGCTTCCTGTTGGCGCTGGAGGTGCTTCCTGTCGCCGCCTCCACGTGGGACTCCTGGAGGGTTTCCAATGCGGTAACCCGAGCCACCAGGGCCCCTAAAGAGGACTCCAGGGCGGTCACTCTCTCATCGAGAGATGACACATCCTGTTTCATCTCCTGTAGGTCCTTACGGCGCTGTTCCTCCAGATGGGCAAGGATGGACTCAATGTCCGTTCTAGTTGGCAGTGCACAGATCAAGTCCCTGAGCTCCGAATCCACCCTGGTCACCGAAGAACTGGGCTGGGAACAGGAGGGTCCATGATGGAGAGCTGCCGGGATGTCCGAGAAGTCATCTGATCCCTACGGTGTTGCTTGTGCACCCCGATCAGGGTTTCCCTGGTGCAGGCCGCATGGCATCGCCATCTTGCTTGCCGGGGAGGCCGTCAGTGAGATGGAGAAGTAGTGGTCTATCTCACCGCCAGACCTGGTAGTCTTCCCAGATTTTGTCCCTGGGTTGTTTTACTTGCCTTTCCTTTTTTTGGAGGAGTGCATGCCTAGTTATTTCTCATAAAAATGCCAGGATGGCTGGTAGAAGGCCAGGAGCAAGGGAGATGTGCGTCCTCACTCAGCCATGGTCAGGCCATGCCCCCAGTTAAACATTTTTTTCACTAGTGGCCTAACCAGGGGGATTGACACTGCTAAGACCCCCTTTGAGGTAATCTGCGGAGACACCTCAAAAGACAGAGAAACTATTTCTTCCCTCTATAGATTTCTTAACGACCATGACACACCACTTAAGACTACAGCATTGCTGGGCTGGGAGGCAGAGACTGGGCGGGTCTTCCCTGAGGAGGATTGGGTGGATATGGTTTACAATATGCATAAGTGCACTCGCTCCTTCTCGGTGAAGAAGAATGCCCTCAAATTGTATACCCGCTGGTACTATACCCCAGTTAAATTACACCGCATTTACCCATTGGTTCCAGACACTTGCTTCAGAGGTTGCGGGGACAGGGGCACTCTCATTTACACCTTTTGGAGCTGTGCAGCTCTGCAGCCCCTGTGACAACAAACCTCATCGTTGGTGCTTCAGATCACAGAACTCAATCTCTTACATACCAGATGTATATCTTGTATGCTGATCTTCCTGAGGTCCCCACCCACCTCCAAAATTTCATACACACACTATTTTTGGCTATTCAATGGGCTGTATCACTGAACTGGCGCTCCCCCTCGGTCCCTTGGACACAGGCACTTTCCCAAATGGATTCAATCAGATTGATGGAAAGGGTGTGCCATACACTTATGGACATTATGCACATTTATGATAAGAAATGGAATCACTGGCCTCCTACTTTGTTGGGGTCGTCAGGACATTGACACCAAGCTAACAGAGGACCTGGTGCTAAACCGCTCAATATGGATGTATACACCGTATAGATGCATTCTCTTTTTTTTACTTTTCTCTCTTGCTTCCCTTTTTTTTATTTTTCATCTTCTATCCTCTCATAAATTCTCTGACAGTGTTATTGTATATTATGTGTTCTGTTCTACAAAACTTTGTATTCGCTCCGCACCACTTTAGAATGCTAAATAAGAGTTATGTTTATCTCTTGGAATAAGACTGTGCACGCTATTATCTCGATCAAACTATGCTTCCCTGGAATACTGTTGAAGCATAGGTATACTCTCTGATCCTATGTGTCTTCTAAATTGTCAATAAACTTTTGTAAATTAAATGAATGCAAATGCAATGCAAAAAGAATTTTCACAAGTGCAGGCAACCCAAAAATGCATCAGAAATGCACAGGAAATGCACCTGCAACACAGCAAAACCACAGTTACAGTACTCAGATTAAATTGTTTTCATAAGATGTTTTCACAAGGGTGGAAGATGTCTGCACAAGCATACATAATAATTTAGCTCAAGGCTATAGGAAACAACACTTTGGATTTGTTGGGCAAGTAATTAACCATTATTACATGATTGCTGTATGCATGCACTGTTATCAGATGTTTTCAGATGCTTTGCTTATGCTGTCTCTTACTGTCTAGCTATTACTGTAAAGAATTTGCATTGTGTGAACTAAGAAACTGAAAATACCACAGTATTATTTTCCTCATATACAGTATACAGTATGTCTTTAGCATCAAAACTACTATTTAAAACCTGATTTGGCTCAACCATCACCCTTTTTTATTGTATGAATGTAGATATTTACCAACACTCTGAGTCAATTAAGATCCCATTTATTACTCAAAAAGTCAACATTTAAAATGGTACCTCAAACAAAACCCCACTTAAGGTCTCATACACACGGACATTTTTACAGCAGCATTGCTGGCCCCACCCAATTCAAATATAAGTCCTGGCACACAGCGGAGCCAGCATTACACCGGGAGATCGCATTGAGTCAACATCAGAAGAAGAACAGAGCGAGAAGACAGAAGATCCGGTAAAAGAGCAAGAAGACAGAAGACCCGGCAGAAGAGGGAGAAAAGAAGAAAGTCCAGAGAGTAGAAGAATCGGAGAGGGAGAAGACATCGCCGGAGGAGGGAGAAGAGTCGGAGAGGGGGAAGATGCAGGAGCTGATTTAATAAAACACTTTAAAAACATGTGTAGTGTGTTTATTTTTGACACATTCTTTAGGTGAATAGGTATGGGTACAATGTACCCCATACTCATTCACATAGGGTGGGGGCTGGGATCTGGGGTCCCCCTTGTTAAAGGGGGCTTCCAGATTCTGATAAGCCCCCCGCCCGCAGACCCCGACAACCACCGTCCAAGGTTGTCGGGAAGATGACTTGTCCTCATCAACATGGGGCAAGGTGCTTTGGGGTGGGGGTGCAGGGCCCCCCCTGCCACAAAGCACCCACCCCCCATGTTGAGGGCATGTGGCCTAGTATGGTCCAGGAGGGGGGCACTCGGTTGCCCCCCCCTTCCTGACCTGCTGGGCTGTGAGCTTGGATAAGGGTCTGGTATGGATTTTGGGGGGACCCTATGCTATTTTTTTGGCGTGGGGGTTACCCTTAAAAGCCATACCAGACCAAAGGGTCTGGTATCTCATCTCTTGGGGGGAACCCCATGCAATTTTATTTTTTCATTTTGGCGGGGGGGGGGTTCTCCTTCAAGATCCTCGGCACATAAGTCGCACTGCAAGCCGGATCATCATGATCTGACTTTTGGCGCGACTTCTATTCAAATCAATGGACTTCCATAGGGAACCAATGATTTTGAATAGAGACAGAGAACTGCGGCTAAATGCTAGCGCGGATAAACACACATTGATGCCAATGCAAAATGCTGATAAAATCATGTTTTTAACGCTGCTTTTTTCCTGGCGTCGGTACTAGCTTTACAGCTCTTTTTTTAAAACGCCCGTGTGCATGAGGCCTCAGAATAAAAAGAACTCTCCATCCACCTCACAAGTACAATACATCAAAAAGCTTCAGACCCAATAAAATATATCATGAGGTATAGTATTCCAAACTTGTATCGATTGGGGAAAAAAGGATATTGACAGCTTATCCATTGATTATTTTAAGATATAGGTTTCAGGGGAAACTCCTGTGGATGTTAAGAATTGTAGAAATTCAAATAAACTTCATATAAGGCCACTGCCCCAAATGTTCTACTATGTTGTGTATCAATAAATTCCAACCATGTATATCCACGGTCTGCAAAGCAACCATGATCTGCAACCAAATCAGGTTTTTAAATAGTAGCCCCCAGCCCCCAGTAACTCCCAGCCTCTCCTTTTGTCTCCTCTTTTTTTTTTTTTGAGATATGTTAGGGAGTTATTAAAGTAAGGTGTATATACACACACATTTTTTAACAGGTAGCATCTTGGGCATCTTTTTGAGGTGTTATAGTATATGTCTTTAGCAACATGGTAGCATTTATTTTCTTGAAAATAGATTTTTTAACATGTCGCACAGCATTAACATGCAGAGGGTTAAAGTGGATGTAAATCTGATTCATGAAATTTGAGCTGGACATATATATCTGTAGTGTTTTCTTATCTCTCTTCAAAGCACTAAGTCTCGGGGCTTTATCCTGCTCCGTTCTTCTGTTATTAGCATGGTAACTTCTGACAAGTTCTCCGTCAACTGAGATAAAACCAGTATGAAATTTGTGTTGGGGAGGTTGCTATAAATAGATTAGCAGAGAGCTAAACTATTCACAGAACAGTTCAGAGAGTCTCTGCCTATGTGGCGTGGGGGTATGTGCCTTTCCTCCAATCAGCTGTCTTGGCTGTGTGCCCAGACTTCACTTCCAGTGCTGAACAGGAAGAGAAAATCTCTAACACCATCTAAACTATATAAAGCTGAAGACAGCAGATATGCCTGTAAAACACATGTAGGGAGGTTTGTTCCATCCCTGTGTATCATCTGTGGCTGCTCACTTCACTGGGTATATGTGAGGGTTTACATCCATTTTAAACAAATATGGTTTCATGTTATAGACAGGTAGAGAATATAACACTCTTTAAATTGTAAATATTTGCATGAGAAAGCATAAGCCAAATTTGTTAAATCTGGCAAAGTAATAATGCTATAATGTCACCTCTTAGTTTTTATTACCCACATATCATTTTTAGACCTCGTGTTCTAAAAAGTCTAAAAGAACAGCTATCTTTGTTTTTCACAGGTAGTCATTTCTTTACTTCAGGGCTGAAAATCAAAGTATATACATATAAAAGCAGTATATAATATTTTGCACCATTCAGCAGAGGCTATGTACAGCATATAAGCTGGTAGGAGCAGCATTTAAAAACAGCTAAAAATAACAATATATACTGTAGCACTAATTGCTGCATACAAAACCACACAGGATAAGTTGCTTTTACCTTACCCACTTGAAATGTAAACAAATTTGTATTTTTGTACATTTTTTAATTTAAAAAAATAGTATAGGAAAGTTATATCATTTAAACGAATATGCTCATTAGAAGAAACGTGTTACTAAAGCAACACTAATGCCTTAGTTAGTAAGGAAAGAAAAGAAAAGAAAATATATAATATTCAGTTTTTTGTAACTCCTACTATAGTCATCAGACTAAAATTTAACAGTGTAATTATGTAAGATTGTATTGACCAGGGCCAACGTGAATTATGTTTCTCAAATGTGGAGCTAATCCTGGTCCTATGTCCATGGTTTTCTAAAAAAAAAAAAACATTTTTTTTTTGTTAAATAATATGATTGCAGAATTAATTATGCACTTTTCCAGTTATGACATATACAAGATGTACCAGCAAATGTAACCCTATCATAAAGTACATACTTTTAAAATGTATGGTTAGAAATATCTCAGTAAATTTAGAATATCATTAACTCCAATCATCCAATATGTACAATGCTGTGGTATGGCTCATGAAAAGTGATTTTCTTGGACAGCTGGCTGTTTTCACTTAGTGGTTTCATAATCATTATTAATCACATCATTAATATATTCCATGCTTTAAAAGAATTTTAGTAGTTGAGACTGACATATGAATAGAAACATTGTTCTTCTGAAAATACATTTTACTCTAGTGAATTCTGATTAGACACTTGACAGATATGTATGTCAAATCATGTTTTCTCATGTATAGTGTATGTTTAAATTAAATATGTATTAGCATGCCATAATTCCCCCATGATATACTGACCTTGAAAAATGATCATTGATACGGTGATACCACAGTTGTATTCCAAAGACTGTAAGAGTATAAAAATGTTCTTCGTTCACAAGTTCACAGTTTTCCATGCATAGGACCTAAATCCTCATAAGTACTATGAAGATGTGCTAATCAGTGTTCAATGAAATTAGGTTCAACCAAAATCATGTGTTTGAGCACTTCACTCTAGTCTCTGATTCTTGGACATTTGGCAGTTCACATTTGTCCTGAAAATTCCACAGTATTTTGACTATGTAGTGACATCTGTTCAGCTCCACCATTTTATACATGTAGCTACATTGCTTATGCATGTGGAACATCTTTTAGTTACTACAAAAGGTGCTCTTATTATAGGTTTGTCTGTAATAATTTTTCTTTCAATTCTTATTGCTAAAATCTTGAATTTGAAGGCAATTATTTTGCTTAAAATTCTCCACCTCCACAAATTCACCTGACACTCAGAACACTTACTGGCCAACAACTACAACATAAAGTCATAAGTAGGTTGTTGCACATGTATGTATCCAATGCTGGTTTCTGCCGTCCACCCAGTACTGTTTCCTATTACTTTTTTTCTTGTTCAACAATTTTTATTGGAGAATTATACAGCACAGTTAACAAAGGGTCATCACATTGACACAATCAAGCCTCAAGGGCACATCAGGTAATCCAAAATATGTAAACTATATATACAGAAGTTACCCTATAGCTTGGGTTTGATGACTAACAACAACACTAAAGCTGTGGCAAGATCACTGATCAGTGGTGGTCACCGATGTGACCGAGGGAGGGCTGCATCACCGTCAGCTTCTGCCAAAAATCTTTCATAGAGGATAACCAGAGGGATCATTTTGGACCCCTGTAGCCTGTTCCATTGATGTGGTGCAGATAACCAACAAACGGGGTCATTTGCCTACATTCCAGAATGAGATGAGTATGCCTACCCACATGGATACCGCAACTGGGGACTAGCTGTATCCATGTGGGTAGGCAGGAGGGATATGCATTAGGCTATGGTACGGCTACATCCATGTGGAGTATGCGCCACAGACTACAGGGGAGGTCTGGAAAGTTAAGTCAACATGAAAGAAGATCTGGCTGGTTGTCCTGCTTATCTGGTATGGAAGCCCTGAGGCAGAGGCAGTTTGCAGTAACTTAACTTAAACAAAACTAGAAGGTGTCAGCATGATCCATCTCTGGGGTCACTGACCTGAGGTAGTATTATTGTGGTTGAAGAGTAAAACAGGTACGATGATGAATAATTTACCTCTGGGAGAGGGAAGGAGAGCTTGACTGAGGCCATCCTCCCCTGTCCCAAACTGGCAGTGATGTAAGGAAGAGCATAAAATCAACCAATAAAAGAGAGATAAAAACACAAGAGGAAACTGAGAGGGTCAGTATAGGAAAAGAAAAAGCAGAGCAAAGGAAGCTATAGGATCGGGGTGAGAGAAGAAAAGGGAAATAAAGAAGGTGGAGAGAAGGGACAGGGTCTGGAGCAGTGGTGTGGCGACGATCGAATATACAGAGATCTTCTGGTCAGGTGAGTATTGTAGTAATTGGGTCAACAGGGCTGCAACAATACAAGATTGAAGTCCAATGGGAGAAAATTTTGACCCACGGACTCTATTCTATCCTGTTCTATGGCGTCTATTTTTGTGTGAACCAGAGCACAATTGATTCTACCCTTTGCTTCAGCTACGATCAAAAGAGGGGACTTCCAGGCTTTAGCAATAGATTGCTTTGCAGCTGTCATGAGCTGCATTAGTAGGTTGAACTGGGATCGGGAGAGATCCGGTGGTTTCAGGTTTAGCAATGCCACCATTGGGACCATTGGGTGTCAGGGATTTCCAGGGCCTTAGAGGCCATGTCAAAGATTTTCTTCCAAAATAGCTGAGCCACATGACAGCTCCACTAGATGTGAAAGTGGGTACCAGGGGTCGAGCATCCACTGAAGCATAATAGTGAGTATGATGGGACATATTTAGATATTCTAGCGGGGACTAGGTACCACCAAGCCAGGACCTTATAGTTGGTTTCTTTGGCCAGCATATTACAGGAGAAGGTTGCTGTGTTTGACCTGATGCATCAATAGTATTCCCTAGGTCAGCTTCCCAATTGTTAGTGTAGCATGGTGGGGCAGACTTATTATTATTAACTAGGAGGCCATATATAGCTGAGATAACACCTCTGGCGTGTGGGTCTTTTTTGCAGTAGGATTCAAATTGGGTAAAATGGTTCAGTGGGGCACCGCCTGAGAAATAGGGAGTATAAGTTTTTGATTTGCAGATAGCGGAACAGTTCAGATGTTGGAGGCCATGTGGTTCACATAGAGTTGGAAAGGTATAGAAGGAAGAAGGTGAGACAAGAGAGTATAGCCTAAATAGGTCATTGGACATCCAGGCGTGGAAGGATGCCGGGGTGTCCCAGGCTGAGAGGAAGGCTGGGTTACGGAGGAAAGAGAGGAGGGGATTATGTGGTGAAAGGAGGCCGCCCGAATTCTTAAGTTTGTCCCAGATGGATAGGGAGAATTTGGTCACTGGGTTGGGGATAGAAGCCCACTCTTTGGGGTCAAGCCATAATAGGTTAGCTACAGACATAGGATCCAGGTCCACTGATTCGACTGCAACCCACAGGGGGGTTCCTTTAGTTGCATGGTACTTAGGAAGGAGAGCCAGCTGTGGGGCATGATAATAAGATTTGAAATCAGGTAGCCCCAAGCCACCACATAATCTAGGTCAGATTAGGATGGACCTGATGATCCTAGGTTTAGTTTTACCCCATATGTAAGACATAATGCTTGTTTGGGTGAGGTGCAAAAAATAGGTGGGGAGGGGGATGGGCAGGGATCTAAACAAATATAAGAACTTGGGAAGGATAGCCATTTTCACCACATTGATGCGACCTATCCATGAAATAGGCAGTGAAGACCATTGGGATAATAGTGACGTGATTTGTTTCAGGAGAGGGGGAAAGTTAGGTGCGAACAGATCTGAGTATGATGCTGTAAGGTTGATGCCTAGGTAGGACAGTTGGTGTGGACCCACATAAAGGGCAAGGAGGACTGGGCCAGGGCTCATTCAAATGTGTATAAAGAGACATCAAGGATCCTAGACTTGTGTGTGTTGATGGTCAGTCGCGAGATTTGGCTAAAGTGTTGAAGAAGAGTAAGGAGGTGTGTGGGCTCGCCATGAAAAGGAGCGCATCGTCTGCGAATAGGCAGACTTTGTGGTGTATTCCACCAAGTTCTATCCCTTTGATGTTCGCGTCAATTGCACAAGGGGTTCTATAATCAGGGTGAATAATAGAGGAGAGAGGGGGCAACCCTCGTCTCGTACATTGGGATTGGGTCAATGTGGGGAGAGTTATGTTAGATGGTAAGTTGTCTGCAGAGGTTACGTTAAAATACTGGGAGTGTGTATACAGTTTGGCTAGGTTAGAGCAGAAGATTTCTGGGATCTTCACCGGGTTGCTCGTGTAGCCATCTCGAGTCGTTTTTAACCTTATGGATGCATGGGGTTTGTTAATGGCTTGCAGAGCTCGGGCCATGAGAGTGCCCTGTTTGTTTGCTTTCATGTAGGTCTGGTGCTGTCTCTTGCGTAAGAGCTTGTCATCCGAATCAGAGAGAAAGAGGTCTAGGTCCAGCCTAGATTGCTCTAGTCTCTTGTAAGCTTCTGGGGAGGGGTTGGTTTGAAATTACTCATAACTGCAGTTTAAGTTGTTTTCTCATTTTTTAAAAAGAGCCTTATGCTCCCGCTTTAGGACAGAGGCCCGTTGAATCAGCTTACCGCATATAACAGGCTTGTGTGCCTCCCATAGGGTTAACAGAGATATATCGTCAGTGGTATTATGGGATAGGTATTCCTTGATCGCAATTTTTATATCTTGCAGGTGTGAGGGGTTGGTCAGGGTGGTCTCATTTAGGCACCAAGAGGTGTCGTGCGTTCTAGGGATGGGGGATGAGATTGTAGTGGAGACTGCCGCGTGATCTGTCCATGTGTAAGGGGTTATGACTGAAGATAGTATTTCCGATGCCAGACTAGCTGCAAGGAAGATGTTAGGAATAGTCCCTCCAGCGGGTGGCGCTGTGGCCCGGGGATCCATGGGCTGCAGTTCCAGTGTCCACCAGTGGGTGTCAGTAAAGGGCTCATCTGGTGGTGGCACTGTGGCGCCTGGATCCATGGGCTGCAGTTCCAGTGTCCACCAACGGATGTCCCCCAGTAATCAGAGGCCCATGAGTCACCACCTGACGTTCATACAGGAAGGATATTTAAACACTGTTTACCATATGCTTAGTGCCTTGGTGTTTGTCCTCCATGTGCCTCTGTATCCTGAATCCTGAACTCTGTATCTGTAATCCTGAATGCTGTTTCTGGAATCCTGAATCTGGTATCTGCCATCCTGAATGCTGTATCTGGAATCCCGAATCCTGTATCTGGAATCCTGAACCCTGTATCCTGAACCCTGAATTTGCTCCTGGACCCCTGTCTGCAGTCTGATCCTGTCTCACTGCTTTCCCATCATCTGTTCCTGGTTTCTGCCTTATCTTGCTCCCTGCCCCCTCTGATTGATCTCCCGTGCATGACCCTGGCCTGGCTACATTTACGGTTTGGACATTTCCCTATACTTGTTTTAGCAGTTTTCACTATTTCTGTTGCTGTGGTTGTTTATGCGATGCACGTTTGGATCACTGTTTTACTTATATCCTTAATAAAACACTTTATTCACTTCACGTTGTGTCTGGTATTCTCTGTGCAGTTCACACATTTCTGGTCACACCAGTTCCTGACAGAAGAGGTGATCTATTTGAGAAAAGCTCTTATGGGGTGAGAGTAAAAGGTGTATTTTTTGCTCGACGGGTGCACTTCTCTCCAGGTGTCAACCAGAGCAAATTTAGAAATGAGGCGTTGCAGCGTTTTTTTAGCAGAATTTGGGAGGGGAGCAGGGGGGATTAATCCTGAAAGGGGAATAGGGTCTGATTTGAGTCGCCGCAAATTATAACTGTGCCCGATTTGTGGGTGGATGCAAGCTGAAAAAGGTGTGACAGAAAGGCAGTTGGATGTCTGTTGGGAGTGTAATAGGAAACTATCATCACCTCTGCGTCAGATATATGGCCTGTGAGTATTAAGTAACGACCTTCCGGATCACTGATCTGGGAGGTTAGAGAAAAGGGGATAGTGCGATGAAATGCGATTAAGGTGCCCTGTTTTTTGGTGGACGCTGAAGCAGTATAGAATTGGGGATATGAGGTACTCAGAAATGTTGGGTTGGATTTACCTGAAAAATTAGTTTCCTGCAAGCAGGCTATGTGTTAGAAGACGGTGTGGAGGGTTAATAGCATTTGATTGTTGTTTCCTCTAGTTCTTAGAGGCGCAGCTCTATTTAAACTTCCTGCTTTCTGTAGCAAGTGCTGTCTGATCTACAGCGTGTGCCCTGTTTTCCTGAGCGTTCTGCTACCAGTTATCTGATTCCTGTGACCCGGCCTGCCTGACTTTGCCTGAACTCTGCCTGTACCCACCCCTGGCTTGCCTACGACCATCCGACTGCCTGATCCTTCTGTACCTCTGCTGCCTGCCCGTTGCCGACCCTGCTCATCCCTGACTCCGCTACTGTGCCTGCAACCATGCGGTCCCAACAAGTATCCTGCTCTAAACATCAGCACCCTTCCAGCACATCTCCTGTCCGCTGCTGATGGATACTCTTGGACTTCTACGGGCACTCTTACCCCACCGTGCTCCTGTGGCCGCTGTTCCCAACTCCAGCGGTCCCACAAACCGGAGTCATAGGAGAGGCCACCCCGACCGTCAGGCTCACTACCAGGTACTTAACAGTATCAGGCAGCCATGACTGAGCCTGCAGGGGGGCCTCTAGTCTACATGAGGTCAACCAACACCTCGTAGACCTTACGCAAGCCATCAGGGTGCTTCAGGAGAAGCATGCCCTCCTCGAGGAGCAAGTTGTAAACACCACTGCCGGCCCTGCAACAACCACCAGCCTCGATTCGCCCACTACGATGCACGCTCCAGAGCCCCGGGTACCTACCCCTGAAAGGTTCACCGGAGACTGGTCCAAGTTCAGGGCTTTTTGCATCTCCTGTCAGCTCTACTTTACCCTGCAGTCACAGACTTTCCAGGCAGAGCAAATCAAGGTGGGGTTTGTCATATCCCTGCTGCAGGGCGCACCCCAAGCCTGGGCTCATCACCTGTGGGAGACCCAGGACACCCGGCTGGGTACCCTGTCCTCCTCGTTTCAGGCAATGTCTCAACTATTTGATGACCCTCAACGGGCTGCCACCGCTGAATCCATGCTCCATGCACTCCAGCAGGGCGATAGAATCACCGAAGACTATGTAGCTGACTTCCGGCGGTGGAGTGCAGGCACTCGCTGGAATGACGCAGCATTGCGGCATCGATTCCGTCTGGGTCTGTCCGAAGACCTTAAAGATGAGTTGGCCCGTGTGGGTGTTCCAAGTTCTCTGGACGATCTGTTTGCACTCTCTATCCAGCTTGACCGTCGCCTGCGTGAACGTAGACGAGAGGCCTCTGCACGGTCACTTCAACCAGCACGGACCCAACCGCAAGTCCCGGCCCGCTCCCTGCTGCCTCCGCAGAAGCGCTTACGCCGGCGTCAGGGCCACCTCTGCCTCTACTGTGGTGAGGCAGGTGACTATGTGCACAACTGCCCGGCTAAACAACAGAAGGCCCTCCTCGGGTCATCCATAGGACCCTCACTCCAGCCAGCCCGGTCAGCCCACTTGGCCCTTCCAATGTCCTTCCAGCTACCCGGAAGATTTGTGTCGGTCACAGCCATCATCGATTCAGGAGCTTGCAGCTGCTTTATTGACCTTGAGTTTGCTGCCAAACAAGGTATTGCTCTCCTGCCAAAGGAACAGGGGTTCACGGTGCTCCTAGCTGATGGGTCTCGAGTCAGATCTGGACTGGTAGTAAAGGAGACCGCAACTCTACTGACTACAACTCTCTCCGGCCATCGGGAACTGCTACACCTGGACGCCATCACCTCACCCCTGTTTCCAGTCATTCTGGGTCTGCCATGGCTTCAAGCTCATAACCCACGGATCAACTGGCAATTCGGGCTGATCCAGTTTACGTCCCCTTATTGCCAAGAACATTGTCTCCCAGCTACTTCACCCTTGTCTCCAACTCTGCTGTGCCTGGACGCAGATCATGAACTTTGTCAGAAGGTGCCCCAGGCCTATCACGAATATTTAGACGTATTCAGTAAGCAAGGCGCAGACTCTCTTCCCCCGCACAGGTCCTACGACTGCCCAATAGAGCTCCTCCCCGGGGCCGAAATACCCTTTGGAAGGATTTTTCCATTGTCTGAAAAGGAGTTGGGGGCACTCAAGGAATACCTTGATGAAAACCTGCAGAAGGGCTTCATCCGCCCTTCCACCTCTCCTGCCGGTGCGGGTATATTTTTTGTGGAAAAAAAGGACCACACCCTTCGACCCTGCATCGATTACCGGGACTTGAACAGGGTCACGGTGAAGAACCGCTATCCACTCCCCCTGGTACCAGAGCTATTTCAGAGACTATGCTCTGCCATGGTCTTCACTAAACTGGACTTGACACTTCCGTTTTCAGCGCTCCATGGTCTAGTCGCGCGTCCTAGCAGCTCCCGCGGAGAAGCCTAAAATCTGCTGTAAAAACCTGCACGAATCCCCGTACACCGGCCTCTACAAACCGGAGACATCAGGGACACCGGCATGGAGCGATACCTGGACAAGGGACCGCTCCGTCAAGCACAGTTCACCAGACCGCCGGAGAGCTACGATCAGGCCGCTCCGCCTGACATGGCGGCGGCGCCACGTGCGGGAGACAAGGCTCTTTGTGGTACCCTCGGACAGGACGATCGTCCAAGCAGTGGCAGCTCTACTATCTCCCATGATCACAGCATCAGTAGAGAAGGCAGTGCAGGATGGTATGGCTCAGATCCACAAGGATCTTAAAGCACATGCGGGCAGGTTACAAGAGGCAGAGCAACGCATAGCACACCTAGAGGAAGAAGTCTATCAGTCCCAGGAGTCGGACATCACACAAGACAAACAGATCGCCCTGATAATAGAGAAGCTCGAAGATCTTGAAAATCGCTCCAGGAGGAGCAACCTTCGTTTTATTGGGGCTCCAGAATCCCTGCCAACAAGTGCCCTCGTTAATTTCTGCTCCGTAAAGATTCCTGAAGCCCTGGGTCTAAAGGGTCCTTTCCAAGTGGAAAGAGCGCACAGACTTGGAGCTCCTACCTCCAGCCGCCCTGGCCCAAGACCGATCATCGCCAAATATTTAAATTACGCGAATAAACACGCCATTTAACAGAAATTCAGGCAGTCCAAATCACTGATGATTGACGGTGAGAAAATCCTAATCTTTGCTGATTATTCAGCAGAAGTAGCCAAGAAACGGAAGGCATTCCAAGGCATCTGCTCAGACCTTTTTAAAAGACAGATGAAGTTTACTCTGGCCTTTCCAGCAACACTCCGGGTCAAAGGCCCTAACGACGAGCAGCTAACTTTCCACACCCCAGCTGAAGCAACTCACTTCATGAGAACCCTGGAACCCATGACATATGCCAAAGCAACCTCCAAGGATCAAGGTTCTCCGCGCCTCCTGGACCAAAGAAGCCCCAGAAAGGATGCAGCCAAGAGGCTTAAAACTCTCGGGTCTAACCACATGGAACTTTCGTGAGAGAGAGCATCCTCTCTGGAATCCCTCAGCCGGAATAGACATGCAAGCTCACCGCCTGCTCAGATGAGTATACATACACTATAAACCATTGTGACTCTCTGCTGTGCCACCCAACTGTCGCACAGTCACACCTTGATATTATAGTGATTGATCTCACGCTACTCTTGTGTTATTATATTCTGTTAAATTTGTCTTCCTCTCCCGCTTTGGCCAGTCTAAAACGGGACGGGAACTCTGGCTATATAACCATGGCTATCCTGCCTCACTTTATCCACATGGCCTTCCCCTCCGGGGTCACTATGTACTACATCTAGCTGTTTATTTTCTCTCCCCTATCTCTCCCCTTCACAAGAGGCCCTATAATGCACCTCCATTTAACCCTTCAAGGGGATCTTGCCAATTTCCACCCCCCCATTGGCTTCCTCCTACCTGGGGGCTGCACTCTCCCGTGACGACACCATGTGGAAAAAAGTGAAGTCAGTGAATACTGCATTGTTACCCCTGTTTCTTACTCTCCCTCCACATACCTTCCCCTCCCCCACTAACCCACTATGCAACGCCTTTAAATACATCAAACTTAACTGGCTGCAACGCCCACAAGCAAAACCCTGCATCCAACTTAGGACCTCATTGATTCGGAAGGCTGTTTACACTGAACGTCCTATAACGCAAAATATCTACAAATTCTGCCCAACTCCCCCATCTTCATCTCCTTCATGAACATTATTTCATGAAATGTTAAAGGACTAAAATCTCCCCATAAAAGAATGAAAATCCTGAGACATCTACACCGCCTTAAAACAGATATAGCCCTACTCCAGGAATCCCATCTCCAATCTCAAGACTTTCACCGCATGCGCAAACTATGGGTGGGGCTAGTCCTGGGTTCGGCGGCAGTGGGTAAAAAAGCAGGCACCCTTATACTAATCCACAAACGCCTTTGTGGCGCGGTCATATCCTCAAGCTCAGATTCCCAAGGCCGCATAACCACGGTTCGTCTCAAAAGGGGACACAAGGACCTAAACATTACATGTGTATACGCACCCAATAGCCCTGACCCCCAATTTTTCACGGACCTATCTACCCAACTTCTCCAACACCCCCATATCCCACATATTGTGGGGGGGACTTCAACTCCCTCATGCACCCCTGTATGGAGAAATCACGCCCTCAACACAGCCATGACACTCCAACCACCAGGAAAGACCAGGCCCCCACCTTATTGTCAGAAACGAAGTCATCCCTACACCTCATGGACGTCTGGAGACTACAACATCAATCTGACAGGGAATATACCTTCTACTCTCCTCCCCATGGGACATTGACTAGGATCGACTACCTCTTTGCCACTGATGACCTACTGCCCCACATTTCGGGCACCGATATTCACGAAATGGAAATATCCGACCACTCTCCTATCTCACTGACATTGTCCGATCAGACCCCTAACCCTACAGCACGATCTTGGAGGTTCCCTTCTTTCCTTGCTAATAACTCCGAATTCCAAACATACATTACCAAAGCCTGGGAGGACTACTCACTCACTAACTCTGATCACCTAATGAACCCTAATCTATTCTGGGAGGCTGGTAAAGCTTTTCTCAGAGGCAAAATAATATCATACACAGCTTTCTTTAAAAGAAGAACTCACACTGAATACCGGGAAGCTAGCGCTCGTCTCCAAACAGCACAACACGCTTTGACCTCCTCCAATATGCAGATCAACAGGGAAAACTGGCTTACAGCCAAACGTCTCTTCGATCACTGAGCGGACAAACTGGAACTAACTAAACGGGCATCAATGGAGGCAACATATCATAGATACGGGAACAAGTCAGGCAAACTTCTTTCCAGGCTATGCAAAGGCCCGCACCACCCCACACACATTACTTCTCTTAGAGATAAACAGGGTACTATCAAATCCTCCCCTAAGGATGTTACCCAAATCCTGCTAGACTTTTACTCTACATTATATGCACCTGACACCATTGACTCCAACGCTGCCACGACTTTCCTAGACTCCCTAGACCTCCCTTGCATATCCCCCCAACAACTGCAGTCCCTCAACTCCCCGATTACAGACCTAGAAATATCCACGGCTATCCAAAATACCTCGTCCAACAAAGCCCCTGGCCCAGACGGCTTCACCGGTGAGTTTTACAAACTCCTCAAGAAGACTCTAATCCCCACACTACTAGCGGTATTTAATGGCATCTGGACTGTGGGCACATACCTGCCCACTGGCAATCAAGCCATTATCAAGTTGCTAAGCAAGAAGGGAAAGGACCCACTAGAACTGGGCTCATACAGACCCATCTCACTGCTAAACCTGGACGCCAAACTCCTTTCAAAAATCATAGCCACTAGACTTGCAGACATTATCCCAACGCTCATCCACCCGGCCCAATCCGGATTCGTTAAGGGCAGAACAGCCACCTTAAATATTAGAAAAGTCCTGACTATATTAGAACACGCCAACAACCACCCCAAGGAACAGTTCGCTATCCTTACGCTAG
>BLSH010546469.1:272893-290253 GCA_018402905.1 Glandirana rugosa
GTACACTCTCTCCATACATATATATTCAGGTCGTATAAATTTGGAAAACGGGAGGTCCTCTAAGGACTAGTCGTTCTGTCACATCTGTACCCACCTAACAATGTCGACTTTTCTGGTGAACATTTCGTCAAAGTCAAAATTCGTATAGTGTATGAGCTTTGTAATCTTATAGCAAGTTTTCAAGTAAATAAAGTCATTACGTTAAATTTTCCACTTTGATTATATACTCTATCTAATTAATGTACATTTTGTTCGGCACTACACAGTATTAACACTACTAATACCGAATGTCGAGTACTTTTGGGGTTTAGGTGTTAGAGTCTTTTAATCTTATAACACTTTTCCACGTTATAAGAGCCTAGAATATTGCACCTTTTCACAATATTCTAATTTTCTGAGATTGTGGATTTGGGGTTTTCATGAGCTGTAAGCCATAATCATCACAATTATGACACATCACGGCTTGTTTTACATGTAATTAATCTATCTCATATATTAGTTTCACCTTTTAAATTGCATTACTGAAATAAATGAACTTTTGAACGATATTCTAATGTTTCGAGTATGTGATATGCTTAAAACTGAAACTGCTTTACAAGTGGTCTTTTCAGCTGTAACAATCCACCCATGTCTACACTGTCTTGCTGATCAGGAATCTCCTGGAGGGCAAAAGGTTTAAATATGCTGGACTTATATATACATACCTCTCTCACATGCTGCACATTCCCAGTATTGCAGTTCCAAATAGGGCTTTATTAGACATGGTTTAAATTGATTTCAGAGCATTAAGTATGTGTCTGTTCAAATGTTCCGTCTGTCTGTATCTGTCTGTCTCTTCTTCATATTGAATTTGTTTCTTTAAGAGGGTTGGACTTTAATCAGCCACTGTCCTTGCCCTTGTCATTTGAGGCACGTTACATTCATCTTTTCTCTCCAGTTTCTCTTAGGATAGCTGTGATCTAACACCCCCCTGGACCAGTATCAGCCTTTCTTGATGACATTTCTTCCGGGCTACCCTACTTTCTCTTGTCTTAAATTCCCACAATCATTCTCTGTGACTTCAACATACCTGTTAATACTAACACTTCTGCTACTTCCAAACCTCTCAGTCTAACCTCCTCCTTTGACCTGAAGCAGTGGATACATGCTTCTTTTCACTTTGACGGTAACACCCTTGACCTTGTTTTCTCCCACCTATGTACTCCATGCAACTTCTCCAACAATCCTTTCCTCCTCTCTGACCATTACCTTATTAGTTTCACTCTCTCCCTCTCTTCCACCTCCTCTCCCTCCAGCCACCTAACAGTTACCATTAGAAACCTTTGCCACTTCAAACTTTCTCTTCTCTACTCTGCTACTGACCACCTCTATGACAAAATCGCATCCCTGTCCTGTCCCAACCTAGCCACTTCTGTCTACAACACTTCCCTGTCATCCTCCCTGAACACACTGCTCCCCCTCACTACACACGTAATCAGGCCCTGACCCCTACAACCTTGGCAAACAGATGACATCAGACATATGAAAAAACATAGCCATGCTCTTGAGCTTGGCTAAGTCTCAGAAAGATTTCAACCAATATAAATCTGCCCTCCAAAAATACCTTCTTCCTCACTGCCAAGCATACATATTTTATTACTATCATTAACAATGTATCATTCCATCCCTGTCAACTTTTCTCTACCTTTAACTCTCTACTTCATCCTCCGCTGCCTCCAGCCACTAACTCACTCACTGCCCAGGAGATCGGCAATCACTTAAAACATAAGATTGATACAATTTGTGAGATCTCCACTGTACAGATACCTTCTCCACTTAACAATCCATGTCCACAGTTACAATCATTACTTCCTTTATTCAACCCCACCACTATAGATGAGGTTGCTAAACTTTTCACTAACATCCACCTAACCACTTGTCCCCTGGACCCTGTTCCCTCATAAATGCTACGCTCACCCTCTGGCTCTATCCTACACTCTCTAACTCACACTGTCAATCTCTCTCTCTCTCTCTCTCTCCTGGCATGTTCTTCAACTCTCTAAAACATGCACTAGCCACCCTTTCCTTAAAAAGCCCTCATTAGATCGCACAAATCTTAACCTACCCCCCATCTCTTTGCTCTCCTTTTTATGTAAACTCCTTGAATGTCTGGTCTAGAACTGTCTGAGCAACCACCTTGCCAAGAATAACCTTCTTGATCCCCTTTAGTCTGGATTCCGCCCTCAACACTCCATGGAAACTACTCTTCTAAAACCCACAAATGATCTGCTAACAGCTAAATACAATGGACACAATTTTGTACTCCTACTCCTGGACCTCTCTGCTGCCTTTCACACAGTGGACCACCCCCTCTTCAAAAAAAAAAACTATATGCCTTTGGTCTATGTGACTGTACTTTTTGCTGGTTCTCACCCTACTTATCCAACCACACCTTTAGTCTTACTTACAATTCTACTTCTTCCTCTCCACTGGGTTCCCCCAAGGTTCTATTCTTGGAATTCTCTTATTCTCTGTCTACACCTCCTCCCTTGGTCAGGTAATAGCCTCCCATGGATTTCAATACCATCTCTATGCTTACAACACCCAAATTTATCTCTCCCCTCACCTCACTCCTTCAGTCTCCTTACGTATCTCTAATTTACGAACAGGCATATCAGCCCGGATGTCACACCACTTCCTCAATCTATCCAAAGCCGAGCTCATAATTTTTCCTCCGCCATGTGCCTCTTTCCCTGATTCTCTGTCAAGATTGATAGCACTACTATCAGCCCTTCCCCACATGCCAAAGTTCTAGGTGTAATCCTGGACTCTGAATTATCCTTTTGGCCCTGCATCCAATCACTGTCCAAATCTTACCTCAGCAACATCTCCAAAATATGCCCCTTCCTAACCAATGACATAACAGAGCTCCTAGTTCACTCCCTGGTCATCTCCAGCCTCTACTACTGCAACTCCCTCCTCATGGGATTACCTTTACATAGGCTATCCCCCTTCAGTCCATCATAAATGCTGCTGCCAGACTCATCCACCTTTTTCAGTGTCAGCTACTCCTATCTCTCAATCCCTCCTCTGGCTTTCACTCACCCAAAAAATTAAAGTAAAAATATTAACAACTTACAAAGCCATCCACAACTCGGCCCCCAGCTACATCACTAACCTATTCTCAAAATACCAACCTACCCATTCTGTTCATTCCTCCCAAGGCCTCTTGCTCTCTAGCTCCCTCGTCACCTCCTTCCATGCTCACTTCAAGGACTTTTCTGGAGTCTCTCCTATCCTAAGGAACTCTCTACCCAATCTGTCCGACTATCTCATACTCTGTTTCCTTTTAGACGATCCCTGAAAACCGTCCTCTTCAGAGAAGCCTATTCTCCATCAGATCATCGTATTGTAACTCTACTGTCTGCCCTCATGCTGTAAAGTGCTGTGCAAACTGTGTGGTGCTATATAAATCCTGTATAATATTAATAATAATAATAACAATGCATTTTCTAATCACAATTGTCACAATTGTCTACCAAGTACCATCACTGTTTGACCTCACTTCCGATCAATGATTTGATTTGCATGAAAGTTGGCTGCTGTTGAGGATTTTCCATGTGTTGGGCTCCAATGTGACCAGGGGCAAGTCCTGGGAAAAAAAGTGTGTGAACTCATCCAAGATACCCCCCCACCACTACTACTACAACATTGTGCATCCAAGTCCAACCGAAAGTGACTTTCCATCTCTAATGAGCGGTCGGTGAGATAGACTGTACTCCTATCCTATATCAGGCGCAAGTTGCAGTGAAATGGTGCAGGTTTTTAGGTATTAAATCAGATGGTGAGGAGGCAATATAATGCTTCCTTGCAACCTGTCTAACACCCTATGAAAAGTGATCCAATGTGGCTCACCCTCCAGAGGACAACATTAGTGTACCCTAATCTACAGCAATGCCCCTCACAGGGCCGATCAATGCAGCCTCATCAGTGCAGCCTCACCAGTGCCCGTTCCCTTAACCTACTTGTAATAACTGAAACCTGACTTCAAGCATCTGACTCTGCCTCTCCCTTTGCCCTCTCCCATGGAGGCTTCCACTGGAAGGAAGGTGGAGTTGATTTGCTTCTACCCCCACAGAGCACCTTTCAAGTCCTTCAAACCTTTCCCTCTCTATCCTTCTCTTCTTTTAAGATGTACTGTATTCATCTGTTATCGCCAATTTCTTTTAGGATAGCAGTGATCTGTTGGCCTCCTGGACTGGTGTCATTCTTCCTTGGAGACTTCTCTGCCTGGCTACATTACTTAGGCTGGATTCACACCATTGCGGTGCGAATTCCAGCCTCTCTGCTGCCGGGAAGGGATGGAGCCGGCTCCTGTCCGTTCCCACAGCGCAGCAGCTGCGGGGGAGAGATGGGGGAGGAGCCATGAGCAGGGTAAATATCCCCGTTCAGTGCGGAGTGCATCTCCGTGTTAGATGCGCTCCCACTGGACTCAAGGGGCTGGGAATTCGCACCGCATTGCACAAAAAACGTTTGCGTTTTTTGTGCAATGCGGAGTGCGAATGCACCGCACAGATGTGAACTGGACACATTGAAAACAATGTGTTTTCAAGTGTCCTGCGAATTGGATGCGGTTTAAGCCGCATCCAATTCGCATAGGTGTGAACCCAGCCTTACTCTCCTCCGAAATACCCACTATCATTCTTGGTGTTTTTTAACATCTCCATTAATGTTAACAACCTAGCTACCTCTCAGTAACCTTACCTTTGACCTAACACAATGTTAGGGATGGGTTGTATGTTCGAGTCAAACGTAAGTTCAACTCGAACATCAGCTGTTCATTTGCTTGTAGTACAAATGAACATATGGGGTGCTCGTGGCAAGTTTGCCTTGTCTGGAGCACCCCATAATGCACTGCGAGATCGCAGTGCATTGACCGCTGCTCATTGGCCAAAGCATGCACCTGACCTGTTGGCAGGGTGCCTTTGGCCAATCATGGCTCAGGAGCTAAGTCCATGCCCCACACTATATAAGGCTGATGCTTACACGGCGGCAGTATATAGTGAGTGACTGTAGATTAGGCAGGTAGTGTAGTGTAGTGTTCAGCCAGTCAGTGTAGTATATATAAAAAGTACAGTTCAGAGTATATCGTCAGTTTGGTATATATATATATATATATAAAATACAGTTCAGAGTATATATTCAGTTAGTGTAATATATATATATATATATATATATATATATATATATATGCACTAACAGTAACAGTTCAGAGTATATAGTGCAGGCTACACAGTATACTGTATATAATGCAGTTCAGAGTATATAGTGCAGTCCATATAGTATATATAATGCAGTTCAGAGTATATAGTGCAGTCTGTATAGTATATATATTGCAGTTCAGAGTATATAGTGCAGTCCGTATAGTATATATATATGTATATTGCAGTTCAGAGTATATAGTGCTGTCTGTATAGTATATATATTGCAGTTCAGAGTATACAGTGCACTCCGTATAGTATATATATTGCAGTTCAGATTATATAGTGCAGTTCGTATAGTGCATTACAGATTATATACTGCAGTCGGTATAGTATATACATTGCAGTACAGAGTATATAGTGCAATCCGTATAGTATATATAATGCAGTTCAGAGTATATAGTGCAGTCCGTATAGTATATACAGTATCTCACAAAAGTGAGTACACCCCTCACATTTTTGTAAACATTTTATTATATTGTTTCATGTGACAACACTGAAGAAATGACACTTTGCTACAATGATATCACTGTTCTGCAAACATCTGCAAACTGTGTTTGAAACTATAGCAGAGCGAAACCATATGCCTGTTCTTCTCTATGCTGTAGTTTCACACAGACTGTACAGATGTTTGCAGAACAGATGTTCAGTCATTGCCGGTTATATTTAAAGTTTCAAACGGACTGTACAGATGTTTGCAGAACAGATGTTCAGTCATTGCCGGTTATATTTAAAGTGACACACAGACTGTACAGATGTTTGCAGAACAGATGTTCAGTCATTGCCGGTTATATTTAAAGTTTCACACAGACTGTACAGATGTTTGCAGAACAGATGTTCTGTCATTGCCGGTTATATTTAAAGTGACACACAGACTGTACAGATGTTTGCAGAACAGATGTTCCGTCATTGCCGGTTATATTTAAAGTTTCACACAGACTGTACAGATGTTTGCAGAACAGATGTTCAGTCATTGCCGGTTATATTTAAAGTGACACACAGACTTTACAAATGTTTGCAGAACAGATGTTCAGTCATTGCCGGTTTTATTTAAAGTTTCACACAGACTTTACAGATGTTTGCAGAACAGATGTTCAGTTATTTCCGGTTATATTTAAAGTGACACACACATTTTCCAGATGTTTGCAGAACAGTGATATGGGTTCTCCCGGCTTATTTATACTTTTTTGACACAGTTTGAAGATGATTTTAGAACAGTTATATGGCTTCTACCGTTAAATAATACTTTTCAGACCCAGTTTGAAGATGATCCACATTCACCTCCATTTTTGCTTTTTTTATGTTTTTATTTTTTTTTTAAATATTTAAAGTTATTTCCCTGTCCCATTTCTTTGTAGGTCACTTGTCCCACCCTTACCCCCATTTCCTTCCTTTTGCAGACCTCTAGAACTTTCCAGGACTATTTTACAGCCATTTTTGTGCCTAAAAGTTCGGGTCCCCATTGATTTCAATGGGGTTCGGGGTCCGGGACAAAGTTCGGGTTCTGTCCGGACCCGAACCCGGACTTTGTCCCAAAGTTCGGCCGAACCAGCAGAACCTGGACTTCTAGAAGTTCGCTCAACTCTAGTCAGAAGTGCTAGAGATGAGCTGGAAAGAGATAGAGTCCTTGATTGTTAGTAAGACCCCTCTTTTCTTTGCCGATGCACTGGCTGTGAAGATGTGAGGGAATTGTTTATGGTTACATGAAGGTTGATAGTTGGTGTGGAAATGCGTTTCCTGGGCACATATAGCATCTCATTGTGAGGATAAGGCAAGTTTCCTGAGGCCCTTTTTGTGGGATGATTAAGACCTTTGGTATTTATGGAAAGTACCCTGATACCCATAGTTTAAAAGTGTTGGCAATTGAAGAAATCTGTAGATTTGGTTAGTTGTTTTAGAGGATTCATAGAACTTATGGTTGTTAAATGGTAGTAGAACTGTGTGCAGTTGATAGATGATTTGTACACAATGAGATGGTTAAGGGTAAATAGTAGGATTAATATTTGAACGTAAGAGGTGGTTAAACTGTAAATACTCAGTAAGATAGTGAGAAGGTTTTCTGGGTACAGCAGGTACCAACGTGTGCAGGAAAGCAACTTATAACGGAGTCAAAAGTTTGTATAGCTGGATGCTATGAAACAACAGGGTGGGCAAGGTAGTAGATCAGAGTAGTAGGCCGTCTCCTCATTCTGTGGTCAGCGTGGTCGTGCCTTGTAGTTGGTGCCTTGCGGTAAAGGATGGCTAGTGTGAAGATGACTAGTAGGTGGTAATCTTCTATCTGGGAAGATTGTGTTTTGTTGTGGGGGATCAGGTTTAATTCCCCAAGTGTGTAATCATTGTAGACCTTCTTGCATAGCTGATATCATTTGTTTAGTGCCTTGGAAGGTGACCATAAGTTTTGCTGCTTTGATCCATTGATATGGGATACTGTGGTTGCGCAGTGCTTGCGTGACGTTGTTCAGTTGTCTGCGTTTCTGCAGGTTGTGCTGTGAGAGATCAGCGTAAATTTGCAAGTGGGAGTAGGGATCGAGTAATGTCCCTACAGCTCGGGCCTTCTGCATTAGTTGTTTTTTTACGTGGAAAAAATGTATGTGCAGAATGGTGTCTCTGGGTACAGTGTTAGGCAGATGAGAAGGCTTAAGAAGCCTATGTATGTGGTTGATGGCCAGTTCCATATTTTTAAGCTCAGGTAGCATTGCTTTAATTAAGCTGTGGACATACGGGGACAGGTCCTGGGGCTGCTTTTCTTTGAATATACCCCAAATTTTTATATTGTTTCTTCTGGACCTGTCCTCAAGTTCCACCAGCTTATCTTTATTGAATTCATGTTGTGCACTGTGATCGGCTTGGATATCGATCATATCATTAACATTGGAGATTCTGTCATTCAGAGCTGATACATCATGCCTGAACTGCTGCATAAGGGATAACATGTCTAATTGCAGTGAGTTTCTCAAAGAAATCAGCATGTCTTTGAGGATAGTATCCATTACTGGTTGATTAGTGGTTGGATATGTTGCGATCACATCTGCTTGTGCCCCAGGGGGTCCAAGGGGGTGGGGTGGCTTACTCACCTCATTGATGGCAGGTGCTGGGGGAATCCATCCTCATCTTCACTTTGGCTGGGCTGCCTGTTACCGGCAGGCCAGGGGGAGAGTCATTGGAATCTGTATGGGGTTTCCCCATCTCTGTTTGTTTTATTAATTGTGGGGAGGTGGTCTCTTGTGAGGATGATAGGAGAGAAATCCCACTGGCTGACACGGCCGATGTTCCGGTGCCATCTTGTCCCCTTCATTCTGTGGGTTTCTGTTAGTTTTTGGGGGAGTCTGTCCTCTTTTCTCTTAGTGGACATTCCTGCTTAATGGAGTTTGTTTGCGTTTCTTCCCAGTGTTTGAAAGTTTATGGATGCTGCTGATAGTCGCTTGTGCCCGTCCCTGAGCTTAGAGATTTATAGAATCACGTTCATCTTGGGCTTCTTGTCGATCTAAATGTCAGTGTGTAGCCATCCGTTCATTCATCCAGCTCCCCTTCTCAATAAAGTCAATTTGTGTGGGTTTTATATCTTGGTGGTCTGTGTCTTTAACAGATGGCCCACATCTGTGACTGCAAGTAGTAAGGGAGTGGGTGTACCAAGATGACCGCTGCCCTAGGCCTCAGTGCACCTCTGCTGAATCCGTACCAGATTGTGCTATTCCCCTCTCATAAATACTCCAAAAGGCATGCAGGGGTGTCAGAGCTGGTGTAAGTCACACTGCCAGAGTCCTAGGAGCTTTTACTGGCCGTGTAAGAAATTGAGGCCCGCGGATTGACGGCCGTCACTAGGCCTCAATACATCGTTGCCTAGACAGTGGATTGGGGTTGCTGGTTGGCCTTATTTAATAGCTGGGAAGTTGAGGTAGGAGAGGGAGCCGTATGGATGGCGGTCTGTGGCCCTGGATGAGGAGATGGCAGGCTTTTGTGTCCTGCAGAAGCCTGGTGAGCTCTATGACGGATCAGTTGCTCTGTGATCGGGAGTCCCTGCCGCTCAGTATTGGTCAGGGATGGTTCTGGGATTATAAGGGGACACTCTGGTGGGTTTATTTATCTCACCGCTTTGTCCAGAACGTGGATGCCTCTATAAGATTTTTTTTATTGTTATTTCTCCATTGTTTAATGGGAGCATGTTGGGCCAATTGCGATGGAGGAGGGGTGTATGACACCTCCATATTAGCAGAACTTTGACCAGAAGATGCTACTGAGGGGTTTTGTGTATTAGTTGATTGTCACTTAAACACAAGGTTGTTCTTATAATCATTAGTGTCCCTATTAAACTTGCATTTTTTCTTTGCTTTTTGTTCCACTTCCTCCTTTTCTAGATATTTTTTCAAAGCTTCTGATTTCTTTTTAAACTCCTCACTCTCCTTATGAGGGGAGCTTCTTTCAATGTAGTAATTTCTGTGTCAATTTTAGTTAATTTGGCCCTTTTTCTACCAGTCAAAAACTGTAGAAATGTAACCCCTGATTTTTTGAAATAAAAATACCAATCAGCCAGTTACTGTTCATCAGCTTGGGGATTGATCTCCCACCTGAGACTCAGAGGAACCATATTCTCAGAGACATAGTGCTCCAAAACGCATGTGAATCTCAGAGGGCATAAGGTGTTTCAGTCACATAAAGCGACCTGCTAAATCATCTTGAGGAGCAGGATTCCCATCAAAAACCCCACCGTATCCAAAACATGATTAGTGTGAAATTCAAGTATAACCATAATGTATGGAAAAAAAAATCAAGCTGCGGATACCCAATCTATAAATAGCAACAAATAAATCAAAATATACCCGCACTAGATAAAAAAAGACAATTGCATATGTGATGAAGTAGCTGCTAACACAGGTAAATAGGTAGATTATCAAAACATAATATAGGACAAAACGTGTAGCGCTAAGTGAATTGAGAAAACATTGATCATAATAAATAAAATAAAATACCATCAAGAGTGTTTTAAAATTAAAATAAGTGTCCAAACAAATTTCATGTATATATATGCAATGCTTTCCAAAAAACATCCACTTGATTAAATGTCCATAAATGAACCACACCAGTAGTGTTCATGCAGTGAGACTGGGATCAAAAAAAGTGCTTCAGTGAAAACCACCACCAATGTATGGATGGCCGCTCCCCTCCCTCAGTGGACCCTCTATAAAGGATCAACCATGCTCATTAGCCCCTGCACAGGAGGTGGGGACCTCCACTCAAGGAAAGATTCAGGTAGGTATATTTCTCCAAGTTGCAGCTCAAACCATTGGATATCACATGAAATATAGAAGACAGTGCGCATGTGCGGCTTTTCTGAGATGGCGGTGTAATCTCGGAGCTCCGTGCCACCTCGTCCTTTCAACCCACTGTGGCAGCCATCCGGACCGACACCACCACCACCCAGGATCCGAGGGCACACAGGGGCTTCGGTGCATCCCCCTGGGACTCTCCTCGTCCGGGCCCCCGGACGCGATCCTAAGCGAGGCAGAGGCTGCGGCCTGTGTCATCAGTGTAGCCGCTCGTAAGTTGAAGTAGGGGCCATTGGATGAGGTTTTTGGTCTCCCTGAAGACCTGAAGTGGGGCAGCCCGTATTGGGGGTTCCAGAGGCCCCTGAGACCCACGGAAGCCTGCTTCTGGTGCCCGGCGGGAGCTGCTCTTAAGCGAAGCCGCGGCTGCGGCCTACATCCGCGGAGGTGCACAGCGGAGTCGGGAGAGGCCCTCTCCTGAATACTAAACTGTTCCCCCAAGCCATTTCTGTGCCTCATTTAGGAGATAAGGACAGCAACTAAGATCTTGGCCTAGCCCAGGAGGAGATCCCTAGGCCTCAGAATTCTCCCACTACTCTTCTAATTGAAAAGTGGGGTTCACCCCCCTATTGCGGTTCACTGAGTCTACCCCTCTTCTGGCTGATATTTCCCCCCTGGCAGATCAAGGACACAGGCCCCTTCTCGCGCCTCAAAGGCAACATGCATAGGTCCCATGCAGGCTGAATATCTGGAGTCCCCCTGCCGACGTTGAATAGCCCTCACTAGCCTGAAATTGATGCTCTCATTTATTCTCTAGCCCCTCACAGCCTCTGTTCTGGTCCAATTGCCCCTACCCCTTCATCTTACAAGGTGATGCTCCCACCCCAAGACCACTCTCAATGTACGCAGCAGCGGTAAGAAGGGGCATCTCCAAGCATCCCAACTTTGCTAATCAGTCCTCTAAACTTAATCCTATGCCTCCCGGCACACAACCTGCTCTTAAGGATAACCCTGGAGACATGGAGGCAGGAGCAGAAGGGGGATCCCAAATTCTCCCTGCTCAAGCTCCACCAGCCTCTGAGCCCACCAATCTCCAGGTTCTTTCCCCTGCATCTACAGTTTCACTCTTAGAAAGGACCCTGACGAAATGTTCGCCTCCCCGGCCGGAGACCGAACCCCAGTTCCAGATACCCCAGATCCTTCAGGGGTTCCCTCCCCTACAGTACACGCAGACCTGAAATTCATGATGGAAACCTTTTCCAAGATGTTATCTAAGGGACTGGCCCAAACTGCCTCCCAAATTACCTCTACTATTCAATTGGATCTTCAAAACTTAGGCTCCAGGATTGACGTCATTGAACAAAGGACTGAACAAACGATCGCGAAAGCGAACCAAAACACTTCACGGATTCAGGACCTCCAGGACCAACTGGAAACAGCGCTTTCCAAGATAGAAGATCTTGAAAATCAGTCCCGAAGGTATAACTTTCGTATCTGGGGGCTGCCTGAATCCATCACAGATGTTTAGGGAACGGTTCGGTCTTTTATTAAGGAAATCATCCCTAACATCCCTGAACACAAATTGGAGCTAGACAGGGCCCACAGAGCCCTTCAGGCGCCCCGCTCAGACGGGCTGCCTAGGGACGTCATAGTCAAACCTAATTTTTTTGCTGTCAAAGAGGAGATTATGAAGCTCTGCCTCCAACTTAGCCCGGGACTGCAGGGTCGGATTTTTCTTATGCGTCTTAGAGAGTTTATGAAATTCAAGCTCTAATTTGACTAAATCGCTCTTTCTCTGTCTTTTAAGTTTAGCAGATAGGTGAATGATCCTGCCCCTAATAACTGCTTTGTGGGCAGCCCAAAGAGTCATGTGAGAGACCTCTTTACCCAAATTTAGGCTGAAATAATCTTTAAGGTCCTCCCCTAATAGAGTGCAATGGACCGGGTTATTTAGGATGGATTCCTTCAGTCTCCATTGGGGTCTAGGGCCCGACTCCCCCTGGAACCTGAAGTGAAGGACCACCATCGAGTGATCAGATAGCGGGGATTCCTTTATAAAGGAATTAGAGACCGAGGGGATAAAAGGAGCACTCACAAAAATATGGTCAATCCTAGTTAATGTTTTGTGTGGGGCGAAGTAATGCGTGTTAGGGTTGAGCTCCCTCCAGGCATCTACTAGACCCAGTGAGTTTAGAAGTTTGGCAATTTTCAGGCTCTTTTTTGGGGGTTGGAGGAGTCGAGTCCGGATTGGGCCAGACTTGTCTAACATGTAGTCAAACGCAGTGAGAATCCCCTCCAAGAATCAGAATCCCCTCAAAGAGGGGGGATATGGAGTCAAGCATTGTCTGGAAAAATTGTACCTGTCCAGTATTTGGGGCATAGTAGGAGAGGAATGAGTAGGTGCTACCCCTGAGTTCTCCTATCAGGAGAATATACCTTCCCTCGGGATCCCGAATCTCCTTACGGGTGAGAAACCCGAGGCCTTTAGCGAAAACTATTCCAACCCCTCTCGTCTTATCCGGAGCATTCGCCAAATAGAATTGTGGGAAGGGAGGTAGGGCGGCCCTGAATTTAGCTCTGACCACCCAGGCTCAGAAACAAGCGCAATGGACAAATGCCCAGTTCTACCTTCGAAAAGACCACATAGGCCCTAAATTAGCAGCTAGACTGTCCCCGAAATTCAGAACCTTCTCTTTCCCTAAGGTAAGAGACCCCTCAGGGACCTTAACACAAAATCCTCACAAGATTATGACCTCATTCCAGGATTTCTATGCTAAGCTCTATAGGTCTGAGTTCCCAGCCTCCTCTTCCCTCCTGTCCAATTTTCTGGATAACATTCCCCTTCCTGGCTTGACCAGAGATCATAGTCTTGCTTTAGAGGCACCAATTTCGGAAACTGAGGTTCTTGACGTAATTAAGCATCTTAAAGGGGGTTCCACTCCTGGCCCTGATGGATTATCGACAAGATATTATAAGCAATTTGGGTCTATCCTAGCCCCCTATTTAGCTAACTTCTTCAGCTCCCTACAAGAGGGAACTTCAGTTAGTCCGGATCTTAACTCGGCCAATATCTCGGTTATCCCGAAGCCAGGCAAGGACCCCTCAGATGTTTCTAATTATAGGCCTATCTCCCTAATCAACAATGACCTCAAAATCTTAACTAAAATCCTGGCTAATAGACTAGCTGCTTTTATAGGGGATTATATACATAAGGATCAGGTCGGCTTTATCCCCGGAAAACAGGGGCCTGACTAGATTCGCAGAGCTGTGGATCTTATCTCTCTCCTAAAATCTGCGTGGGACGGGGGGCCCCCTCAGGAAGTTTTCGTACTTTCGGTTGACCTTCAGAGGGCGTTTGACACAGTAGAATGGCCCTATCTTTTTGAGGTCCTCAGCCGGTGGGGTTTTGGCCCTCGTTTCAGACAGACCCTTAAGGCTTTATATTCCAACACTAGAGCGAATATTAGATTACAAAACTTTCTCTCTGACCCACTTACTATCAACAGGGGCACCAGACAGGGGTGCCCGCTATCCCCCCTGATCTTTGCGATTGCTAAGGAAACCTTGGTGATAGCAATAAGGGAGCGTCCAGACATCAAGGGGGTAAGTTGTGGCCCACAAACCCATAAATGCGCCATTTTTGCAGTTGACCTTTTATCATTCATTACCTCCCCTCTCGTCTCTGTTCTGAACATCCTTAAGATCCTGCCGGACTTTGGTGAAGCTTCGGGTCTAAAGGTCAATATGACTAAATCAATAGCGCTTAATGTAAATGTTCCCGAGTCTACAGTTCAATTTCTTAAGGACCGTTTCCAGGTGCCCTAGAGTTCTGTCCACATTCCCTACTTAGGTATTAAACTCTCAGCTAGTATTGACCAGTTATACTCCATCAACTACCCCCCCCCTTATTTAAGCAACTTATAGACGATTTAGTCTGCTGGGGGAAGTTGAACCTCACCTGGGCAGAATAAATGCGGTCAAAATGACCCTCCTACCCAGGATTTCATATTTCTTTCGGGCCCCCCCATCCCAATTAGAAAACCACAGCTCCTCAAACTCCAATCAATAATCAAAAAATTTGTATGGGGAAATAAGGGATTCCGGGTGTCCTGCTGAGGTCCTCTGGAGACGTTGCAACCAAGGGGGTCTGGGGCTCCCTAATCTCTGGAGGTACTATCAAGGCAGACCAACAGACCAGACTGGGTGGGAATAGAGAGACAGGCAACCCCTTTTAATACTCTGGACTACCCGGAGTGGGCTAAGCCCAAGTCTAGACCTCCAATTTTGTCCCCAACGCTCTCCCACTCAATAGCCCTATGTGATCACTTATTTAATACCACTAAGTTGGCATCCGCGACCCGTTCCTTAGAACACCTTTTTAACAATCCCCGGTTCCCTCCGGGTCAATATATCAGGGCGTTTAGCTGGTGGACCAATAAAGGCCTCTACAGAATAGGACATTTTCTCTCCTCGACCGGTCCCATCTCCCTTGAACATTGTTCTAACAAATTAGATATGCCCCCAGCGGAAAGATTCCGCTTCCATCAGATACACCACTTTATAGCGTTGATCTGGAGGTCTACTCTAGCCTCGGGTGAACTCACCCCATACGAAAGGTGGTGTTCTAATAGCTCTGCACAGAAAGGGGGAATTTCGACCATATACGCGTTACTAATTGATTATCCCGAGAAACCCCCTTATGCCAAAAGTTGGGAGGGGGACTTGGGCCTAAGTTGGAATGAGGACCTGTGGTTTTCTCACTTTTTGAAATCCTTCAGGGGTATAGTCAATATATCCTTGATGGAAGCGAGTGTGAAGGTGATCTCCCGGTGGTATTTGGTCCCTACCCAACTCTCGTCCATGTTCCCGAACTCTTCCCCAATGTGCTTCAGGGGATGTCAAACCCTGGGCTCCTATCTTCATATTTGGTGTGAATGCCCCAGGATCAGGGGATTCTGGAATAGAATCTTCTCGTTACTAAGGAAGGTTACAAGCCACTCTATACCTCAATGTCCGCTGATAGCGCTACTTAATCAAATACCAGTGGGCCTTACTAAGTCCCTTTACAAATTAACTCACTTTATCCTGCTGGGAGCTAAGCTCACCCTGGCGAAAGCCTGGAAAAAAACCTGTTTCCTTCAACGCAGCTAAGAGGAAGATTAATTGGATCATGTACCAAGAAAAAATCGCTAACATTCTCCTTAACTCTTCTGCCAAATTCGATATAGTATGGGACCCTGGCAGACATACCTCAACCGGATCCCTTAACACGGTCCTTTGTCTCTTGTGAGTGTTTCTCCCCGGTGCCTTCTATATATTTCATTCCTAGAATTTTCTATTTTCTCTCTTCTCTCCCTCCTTCTTCCCTCTACTCCTTCTGCCCCCTCTTCCATCCTGCTTTTTCCTCTTTTCCTTTCCATATCTGCAGCATGGTTCTTAACAGTGATAGGCTGTATATCATTGTTTTTAAGGGATATTCTTTACCCTGTGATTGCTTCTGTGTATTTATTTTGTACCTTTACTGATTTCATTTGTGTCATCTAACTGGAAGGACACGCCGGCTCGTACACAACCCTGGCTCAGACGCAGCTTGCTCCCTTCTGGGGCGCTGGACGGGGGAATGGATCCGAGCTGTGGGTGTCACTCTCAATGTTCCATTCTTGGTCTGGGATACTCGTGCATTTCTGACAACGTCGTTTGAATGGAATTGTGTAACTATCCAGGGTAAGGCCCTCCCTTACCTTTTGTCTGTTTAAGCATCTGTACATCTGTTAAATACCAATAAAAATTCTTGAAAGAAATATAGAAGACAATCCATAGTGCTCTCCATTTTTTAAAACACCATTTACAGTATTAATATATAAGTTGCACTTACAAATCTTGCACTGTACCCCAGTGCTAGGTGTATGTTCGGTATCATAAAAACGATCAGCAAATCAGATCGTGGAATAACATAGATGGAGCCGGCATCGGCCGCGGGTGACGTCACGCAATTCCTCCCCTTCCGTAGGCGTTATGTTCCGAAACCGGAACTTTCTCAGGGAATGGGGAGGGGATGTCAGAACCAGCTCTATATACTATGGGCAAAAATCATTCAATCATCCCTCACAATTGCAACCATACTGGGCTCAGATCATGACTTCCTGCCAGAGAGTCAACATGTGACAGGAAGGGATGGCCCTATGAGTGATGTACAGATGACGCGCGCCGCACAACAACATGCCCACCCTGAACATCACAGACTTCTAAGCAAGATGCTGTCAGCAACAAAAAGCCAAGGGGGGTAACCGCTGCTAACAAAAGCCTATCACACTGGGAATACAATAGCCGGCACCAGTGTAAAAGCTCAATACAATAACAAAATCGCTCAATGCAATAATAATTAAAAGTGAAAGAATTACAAATAAAAAACGAACTAACCCCTAAGGGTTTGGTAAATAAATTATGGAGGAAAAAATGCATATTGAAACAAAAGGACTCTCACCCGCAACCAATGCTGTTCACATATTCCATATGACAATTTAAAACAAATAAAACAAATTCATCTATTGAATATAAAACAATTTAAATCAAACTCTACATTCAAGCCCTTCGGCCCTAGAACCTTTGTTTCATAGATCCAATAAGATTCTTTGCGACTAAGTTGGCGGATAAAATTACCCCCCCTCCAATGTTCGTTAACTATTTCTAATCCCCAGAATTTCAATCCCCTGGGGTCTCTATTGTGGACTAATCTAAAGTGTTTTGAGACACTATGGCCCTGATTTACTATACCTCCCAAATCTACTCCAGCAGTGTCTTAAAATAACTCCCAGTTAAAGGCAATTACAACTTCAGCTCTCACCCACTCGAGTAAAAT
>BLSH010546514.1:9157-31789 GCA_018402905.1 Glandirana rugosa
GATGGTATAAAGAAAGGTGTACGATCCATGTGTGTCCCTCAGAAAAAAAGTAAGTTGGGTCACTTTTTTTTTTCTCCAGTGGTTTGATTTATTCGCTACAATCATGCCACTAGAGGGGGCGGTCAGGTGGTCTAACCTTGTCCACCTTATCCAAGATTTGTCTGGAATTGGGCTTTAAGGTAAGCCATAAACTACTATCCCCAGATATCGCCCTGAAAATAACGATTGGGGTGACATCTACCAATTTCTGTAACTAATTCCAGCAATGGTGATGGTGCATAAAGGGTATTTGGTATACCTTTTTTTTTCCTAACCTTTCCTAATGGTTGGTTCACACGGGCCGAATATTGGCTGGTATCGGCCGGTTCAACAGAAAGCCCGACATTCGGCCCGTGTGTACAGCAGCCTGTTCGACAGAAGCTGATCTAGTGGCTTTTATCAAACGGGCATGCTGGAAAATCATCCAATCAGCGCTCGCAGCCAATGACTGAGAGCGCTGATTAGTGTGTTCTGGTGGGAGGCAGTCCCCTTGTCAGTACACAATAGCTCAGCGGGGGAGATCACCGTACTAACATCGCTTATTTAGTTTGGTGACCTCTTTTTTTTTTCACTGGGTTGAATGAAAAAAAGACTCCCTGTGTGTACCTAGCATGTGGAAAGAAATATGGTAGCTGAAACATCTGAAGATGTGTGCTTCAAGGCTTACATTTCTTTAAATTGCTTCACTTCTGCATCCCTGACTCAAAACAGACACATGGGGAGATTTACTAAAACGGGTGCACTTAGAATCTGGTGCAGATGTCCATGGTAGCCAATTTGCTTTTAACTTCTAACAGCTTGTTCAGTTAAGCTTGGGCAGTAAAACTTGGAAGCTGATCGGTTTCTTTGCAAAGTTGCAACAGATTTTGTACTCTCCGGTTTTAGTAAATAACTCCCACAGTGTCCCAACAACTGATATGTACAAATTTGTACCAGGTCTGTAACTTACCAAGCAGAGAAGGTAAAGATGACAAGCTTGCACTTGCAAAACAAATAAATATAACACAGATATGGAATGTATCAATATATCAATTTACTATAATGTTAGGTATGTTTATCCAAATAAAATGTAATAAAAAATATGAACATTGACTCATAAATCCATTAAAATATTTATGTTGGGTCATTAAAAACAACCTAAAATGAATTTGAATAAAAGCTATATCAAAAATCATCCTACAGAGACCTTTGTCACTTTGAAACTGCTGAATGTGAACCAGTAGTGGACAGGAAAAGCAGACACCTAGAGGCATCTGCATTAAGCAGCCTCCCCAAATTCCAGAGGCCTGATGGTGACCTCCAGAGTCAAGGAGGACTGCCATTCCTCCTCAGAGTGCAGGTTACTAGGCATAGTAGGTGTAGTGCAAGATGGAATGATGGGCGCCAGTCACTTTTTATAAAAATGAACAAAGAGAGTTTTTATTTCTCTTAACAGGAACAGGGGAGAGAGGGTTAGGGCACAGGACACCCTTAGGCAAATGCAATGGCAACTTGGCAGACTCTGCATACAAAAATAGAAATAGAAAATAGAAACAGCAATACAGAAAAAGGAACTGTAAGCTAAATGCAGCAATCTGTATCTTTGTAGCAACTGCTGTCTCCTATAGTGACACTTCACACATATATATATATATATATATATATATATCTCACTGTAGATCTGCACACGTTACTCACAGTATCCAGCTATAGATCTTCACTCACATCTCGCAGTATCCCACTGTAGATCTTCACACTGAGCTCCCAGTCTTTCACTAGACTTCTGGGACTCCCAGCCACCCGCTGGATCTCCTGAGCTCTCAGTCTTCAGGCTGCGGAGAGTTGGTGACTGTCAGGCAGCGGCTCTCTGCTCTGCTCCTCCAGTGCTCACTGAAGCACTGGGCTGTGGAGGGGGTGTGAGTGGCCAGCTATGGTTCTTAGGAGCTCACTAAGAGGTTGAGCCAGGTGCTGGTCCAGGCATCTGCGTTGCTCCCAACTGTCCCTGATTGCGAGGGACTGTCCCTGATTTGGAGCAATGTCCCTCTGTCCCTCGTTCCCCCTCATGCATAATAATGAGGGTGGTCTTCATCTTCAATACAGTTTGTAGTCTTCTTATTAACATAGTAACGAGGTTACCTATTGTCTTTGAGAGAGGAACTCAGACATCATGTCTCCAACTGAGGCAGATCCTTAACATGTTAATTTGGGAAGTGTTATGTAAACATGGGAACATGGTACCCTTTGCTGAGCCTAGAAGCCCAATCAGCCTCAAATCCAGCCAATTAGGGGTCACTACCACTCTAGACCAATGGGAAGGCGCCAGAGGGGTGCATGGAGTTATGGGTGGGATTAGGGTAGAGGGTGTGTATAAAAGAGGGTCCAGAACGGACGTCCGGTCTCTATGTCTGGCTGACACCCCCCCCCCCACCATGGTCACGTAAGATTCCCTGTATCCATATCTTCATTTTCCCGCTCTTTTTCTCTTTTCTTTTTCTTTTTCTTTCCCTCCCTTAATAACCTTCTATTTTAACATGAAACAACTATTTTCATTTTGGTAATCCTCACGTTGTATTTTAGCAATAATTTGGATGCTTTTCAGATTGTAATGTTTACCCCTGGTTTGGTTATATTTAATTAGTGACTAGCTTCTTTTCTGTAAAAATAAATTAGATCTTTATTTTTCTTTAGCAAAGTTGTCATTGATTATTGGTTTTATTTGTAACAACCGCAACAGCACTGGTTGCTTCTAGTATCCACAAAAGGTATAAATCACTTATTTTATTTATCAGTAAGCGTATGAGTGTGTTAGGTAAAAATCGCTTTAACAATTTGCCCCCCCCCCCCCCCACCCGCTAGTGTGAGCGAACCCTAACAGACACATACAAATCTCAGCACACTCATTTTATTAAATGAAAGTTCTCAATTACATATGCTTTTCTACACACAGCCTACCTTATAGAAGAACTTCAAGGGTAATGCACCTACAGTGCAGTAGCCAGCAATATGGAATGTAAACTGCAGTAAGAGGAATTTATTAATAACTGAAGCAGACAGAATTTGGACCAGCTGTGCATGGCCAAGCATCATTTTCTATCTTCAGTTTGTTCAGTTAAGCTTTAAAAAATAAAAATAAAAGCTAATTGGTTGCCATACACAGCATCAGGGGTCAGGAGTGCGTAACACACAGGCCATTTAACAGAGTACACAAAATTATCCCCTATTCCTAGTACAGATCATCTCCCCAAGCCCATATCCCCACCAGTACTGATCTCCTGTAACATCCCTAAATACCCCTCCCAGCACAAACCCTTCAGTCCGGACTCACTGTCCAGCACAGACCAACCTTCCTAACACAACTCCTCAGTACAGATGGACCCCCCCAGCACTGACCCCTCAGTACAGATCCCACCCCCCCAGCACAGAGACCTGAGCACAGACCGATCCCCCCTCCAGCAGAAATGCATCCCTCCAGTACAAGCACAGTGAGTGAGTGATGACCCCCTTCCCCTTGGAACTGGCCTCATTATCTATCCCCCCCCCCCCCCCCCCGGCTAAATATCACTCACCACAGTTATTACCACCTCCCACAACTGTACAAATCATTAGTAAGATCTCATCTGGAATATGCAGTTCAGTTTTGGGGACCAGTTCTCAAAAAGGATATCGGGGAACTGGAGAAAGTGCAGAGAAGGGAAACCAAACAGATAAGAGGCATGGGTGAGCTCAGCTATGAGGAAAGATTAGAGGATCTGAATTTATTCTCTCTTGAGAAGAGGAGATTAAGGGGGGATATGATCAACATGTATAAATACATATAGTGAACTTGGTGTTGAGTTATTCATTTTAAGGTCATCACAGAGGACCAAGTGGCACTCTTTACGTCTAGAGGAAAAAAATTTAATCTCCTAATACAGAAAGTTTTCTTCACAGTAAGAGCCGTGAAAATGTGGAATAGACTCCCTCCAGAGGTGGTTCTGGCCAGCTCAGTAGATTGCTTTAAAAATGGCCTGGATTCTTTCCTTAATGTACATAATATAACTGGGTACTAACATTTATAGGTAAAGTGGATCCAGGGAAAATGCGATTGCCTCTCTGGGGATCAGGAAGGAATTTTTTACCTCGCTTTAGTAAATTGGATCATGCTTTGCTGGGGTTTTTCGCCTTCCTCTGGATCAACTGTGGGTGAAGAATTGTGTTTAGGGGATTGTATGGTTATGTTTTGTTTTTTTTTATTGGTTGAACTAGATGGACTTGTGTCTTTTTTCAACTTGACTAACTATGTAACATGACGTTTATGTGTAAACAAAATTATTTACTTAACAAATAAATCCCAAACTAAAAAAATTTTTCTGTCGTGCACATCATTAGCCCCCCCAGGTACCGTCCCAATTATAGTTTAAGAAAGGTAAAACAGTAGGTGAACACTGTAGTTCAATTCAGTAAATTAATACCCTTGTACCATATACTGTAGGTTATATCATCAAGCCGTACCACCTAGCATGCACAAAATATTCCCCAGCTTGGGGACAAAGAATCTTAATGATGACAATAGTTTGCGGGTATATTGTACAAAAATAGTATAAAGTTATTTCTTGAAAAATAACATGACTAAAATCAAGTATCCATAACGGGGGGTACCTCCCCCTGTGCAAGATACATCACCGTGCACCAGACGACACATGAATGGTATCTATAGGTATTACTAAACACAAAAACACAACCACAGAAAACATATAACATGCAAACAAATAACAAACGTCCAGATGCCAGGTATGTTGTCACACCGTGCACCACCAGGGGAACACCCCCTATATGCGTGTAGTAAAATTACCAATTAGGTGGTGCTACAGTGTATCAACCACCCCTGGTGGCTTGAGCCTATGGGGAATAATTGATTCAAAAGTTCCTATCGTTGGTGATGCTGAATATATTCTTCTCCACCACTGTGGTGACTGACTTCTGGCTTAATCACAGGTCCTACATGTGGAAAGGCTATAGACCAGAGTAGTTCCAAATCCTGTGGATGTATTGTGTCTCTGCCTGACTATGGGAACCGGTAGAGAAGTAGTCTGTCCAAATAGTGGTGTAGTCTGTTGAAATGGCCACTGACCATACAATTGGATGGCCCACAATGTTGTAAATGTAGCCCACCAGTGTATCAATTCACTGGTGCTGGTATGTTGTGATAGACCAGTGATGGTGCTGTATGAGGGGCTCCACAGGGAATATCATCATTGAGCAGGGATGTGTACTGTATCCAGTATACTTTACCACCCTGCCGGCTGTCTCCAATGATTGCCGTCCCTCCCTGTTGCAAAGGCCATCACCTGGCTGTCTGTGTCACACCGATCTCACTCGCTGATCTTTCTGGGGTCACCGTCAGCATCCCATAGGGACAGATGGCTCAGTGTTGATCATGGCAGATTGCCGTGTATCCAATTACACTCCCCTCAGCCTCGCCATCACCTCCGGGGTGGTTTCCAGCGCCACGGCCAGAAGTGATGTCAACATGTTTCGCTTGGTGTGATGCGTAGCTTCGTATGCACATTGTGCGGCCGTTCGGGGGCTCCTTATCAGTGTGTCTCCTCCACGAACCACACTGCCCATATTTAAATGTTCTTAAAGGAGCTGGTCATGTTTTCTTATGGGATAACTTAAAAATCAGCCTTAATTGGCAGGATCTCAGGAAGGGAAAGTATATGAACCAAGGGGAAAAAAGCATGGGGGGGAAGAGAATAAGCAACATTCTTTCACACATCTTCCAGTTTTTTTCGCAATGTGCTACATCGATTGTATGGCATTGTAT
The DNA here is from genome assembly GCA_018402905.1 of Glandirana rugosa. Taxonomy (NCBI): domain Eukaryota; kingdom Metazoa; phylum Chordata; class Amphibia; order Anura; family Ranidae; genus Glandirana; species Glandirana rugosa. The sequence goes on from BLSH010546514.1 coordinate 14,982, forward strand.
TGAAGGGGAGATTAATAAAGCTGTTTATTTAACCAGTGTTAACTGCTGGGGGCAGGTCAGACAGACGTAAAAGACAGGACCAACACAGGCCTGGTATTTTAGGAAGATACCTGGCATGGCCCAAATTAATTAGTTGTATACATTCTAAAGATCCTACAGTCTGGGATTCCATTCACCATTAGTTGACAGGTACCGATACTGGCCTTGCCATTGAGAAATCAAATCAGAGGGGATATTGGGGGGATGAAATGAGAGGATAGAGATAGGTGAGCATTGGTTAGAGGCAAAACCCTGTACCAGGTATATCAGTATATCCTGGGTGAGGTGCCACCCTACACAATTCTCATGCTACTCCTGCAGAAAGACTTGGAAATTAAGCTCTGTGTTTAAACTGGTGAGCATTAGTGATTTTAGGTTATAAATCCACCATTTTTGTTTCTGCAGGAGTACCACATTGAAGTCCCCTCTCCGGGGGGGCAATTTCAGCATGTAAATGCCTGTAACATGGAGTCACGTACTTGGTAGTAGAACCTGTCTTTTGTAGATGGAGAACCTCTCATACAGCTCTGGCTCTAAGCCCACTGGAGTGGTGACAGTGGTCTCGAGAGCGCAGCAAGGTAGGAGTGCCTCTGTAATGCAGCAGTAGACTGGATGCTGGATATAGAGTCTGGATGCGCTGGTTGTAGGCAGCAGAAGACTGAAGAGGCAGATGCAGGTCAGCGACCCCAGGAGCTGGATGGAGAGGCAGACTGAAGCAGAGTGAAACAAGCCATGTCATACACATATAGGCAGCTAAGCAAAAACGGCAGGCAGAGAATGGTCAAATGGCAAACTGGATTCGGCAACAGATATCAGGCAGGCAAGATATCAGTGAGGTCAAGCAAGCCGGGTCAGGAGAGGAGAAGGCAGACAGGTCAAACAGGCCAGGGTCAATCATGTAGCAGGTAACAATCAGGTTCGGGATACGGGCAAGCTGCAGATCAGACAGCAATGCCAGGGTGCAGTTGCTGTCCTTTTAAAGGCCACTGGGCACCAAGGCAGATTAGCACGCGGGTGTGTGCGCGCGTTCCTGCGCATGCGCACACATGCGCGTCGGTGAGCAGTCAGGGAAATCCCTGTGCGAACCCGCACACACATGTGCGATTGCGGTGCCAATCTGGATCCCTGACAATGCCCTTCACCCTCATACCATCCAGATTCCCCTTATGGAATCTGGTGAAGTGCTTGGCCAGGGGTTTATCGGGGTCTTTCTTTCTGATTTCCCACATGTGTTCCCCTATACGGATTCTTAGTTGCCTTTTTGTTTTTTCAATATATATTTTTTTGCAGGGGCAGGTCAGCATATATATGACCTTAGTGGTGGCACAATTAATTAGGTCCCGTATCTGGTAACTTTTTTCCCCCGGGCATCCCAAAAGGTGTCAGTTCTGTCTACATATGGACAGATTTGACAGTGGCACATGAGAACATCCCTTTGCTCCTGGGATAGTCTGAGAGCCATGTCCCATTGGGATTTTTTGTGAACTCTGATCTGATCAAAGTATCACCTAAATTTTTGGCTCTCCTTGCCACCATTTTGGGGCTGGGTCCTACAATGTCTGCCAGTCCTGGTGTGTTGGCTAATATACCCCAGTGCTTTTTGAGGATCTCTCTAACTGAGTCCCACTGAGCCCCATATTGGGTTATTACCCTTACTGGGCCAGGGTCTCCCTATTATCCTTCTTGGGCTTTCTTTCAAGTAAAGTGGTCCTTTAATATCATGCCACCTTTTGTTTTGCCCTTCTCAGCTGTCTATGAGAATAACCCCTCTTGCGAAACCATTTGTAGAGGTCATCACTCTCCTTTCTGAAGACTTTAGGGTTAGAGCAGTTCCTCTTGATGCGTAGGTACTGCCCTACCGGGATGCCATCCTCTAGACATCTAGTATGGCGACTCTCTGCACGCAAAAGCGTGTTCACTGATGTCCCCTTTCTGTAGGTACGGGTGACGATTGAGGATTCCTCAATGCAAATCTACAAGTCTAAAAAGACAATTTCTCATTGATCGTATATATAAGTCAATCTTATGTTGCGGTCATTGACACTGAGCTCCTCAATGTACCTGCGAAGTTGTGCTTCACTTCCTCTCCAGATCATAAGTACATCGTAAATGTAGCCTTAGCCATGTGTGCCAAGGTACAGAGGCGACCCGTAAACTACCACCTCCTCCCATATTCCGAGATGGAGGTATGCATACGGTGGGGCCCATGGGGCACCCATCGAGGTGCCTTCCACTTGTTGTAGTATTTGCTCAGGAACTGAAAATAGTTGTTTTCAAAAGCAAAGGTAAGTAGCTCACTAAAAACTCCTTCTGTGGTGCATTCTTAGGGTAGAATCTCTCCACCGCCCGTACCCTCCAATTATGGGGGATTGAGGTGTACAGAGACTCGACATCTATGCCCACCAGCCAGAACTCTCCTCTTTCGCCACTATGAGTTTCCCATTGAGTTCTTTTACCAAGTTAGAAAAGGGGTCGCAGTCCAGTCACGTGTACGTCCTTCTGTCTCCCAAGAGGTGTTTAGCCTCCCTCTTATATTGTTCTTTGTCCATTATGACGACATTTCCCCTTTTTCACTTTGTTTAATAATGATTCCTTTCTCCTCATTCAGCTCCATTATCGCACATCTTTCTTCTCCTGTTAGGTTGTCTGGGCCTCTCTTCATCCGGGCATCTTAGTGAATTTAAAATGCAAGTTGGTCTTCCTTCTATATGTTCCTCCCTCCATCTCCATTTCCCTATTCTCTTCTAAAAGAGAATTCAAAATCTCCAGGACCTCTCTATCTTTTTCATCTTCATTCATAGTCCCAACACCCTCCTGGGTTAACCTCTGGGAATGCAGGGACCATAGATATACCGTGCGTGCAAAGTGGGTAATGTCCTTATAGATATTGAATTCGTCCATCACATTATTTGTAGAAAAGGACATCCCTCTTTGCAATAGTTTAATCTGTCTCACTGTCCCAATTATAACCCCTCCCCCAGGTACTGACCGAATCATTATTATCCCCCCATACTGAATATTGCCCCCAATTATTACTCTCCCCCCTTCCAGGCATAGAAACAGAACTCCTGTTATTAGCGCCTGAGTTAATACTGCGCCTGTATTATTACCTTTCTGGGTGTAAAACTTTGCCCCATCCATCCATTATTACTTCCCCATTATATACTACCTTCCCTAATATTATTTCCCGCCCAACCCTGCATCAGACCTGGGTCACCTGCTGGTGCCACTGTGCTTCCGAGAGTGAAAAGTTGCTGTTCCAGTGTTCAATAGCGGGTGTCTCCCAACAGCCAGCAGTTTCCAGTAATCAGTCTCTAACTGATGCTGGTTGCTAGGAGGGTACTTAAATGTCTCCTTTGTTAGCACAATTTGTGTCAGTGTTTTGCTTTGCATGCTGTCAGATGCCCTGCTTGCCTTATATCTGCTCCCCTTGTTCCTGATCCAGCCCTGGTTTCCCTTTCCTTGCATCTCTGGTTTTTCCTGTGATCTGTGTTCCTCATCTTTTATATATTCTATTATAGATAGGCGGTGAGGTCTTTTGTCATTCGGTTAAAGAGGAAGTAAACCCAGATGGGGTTTACTTCTTCTAGGTTCCCCTGTAAAGTAGAAGCATAATGGGCTACTATGCATCGCATAGTAGCCCATTATGTGCCACTTACCTGCAAACGAAGCCTGCGACCTCCAGCGCTGTCCCCTGTGCTGGCCGCGTCCATCTTCAACCCCTCTTCCTTCCGGGGCCACGTGACGTCAGGGGCGAGGGAGCCGCCAGTCACGGCACGGTCGCAGTGGAGGAAACGGCACGCAGGCCGTTCCTTCACTGCGCATGTGCCGACATGACGCCGGCACAGCTTCAACGGTGCATATCTCCTGAACCGTACAGGTTTAGGAGATATGCAGTGAACCTACAGGTAAGCCTTATTATAGGCTTACCTATAGGTTAAAGTGGTTGTCACAAGTTGGCAACCACTTTAATTGTTCACTTATACCTTCGTGTCTGCTGTTTGCTGGTGTTTGGATGTCTTTAGTGTCACTATTAATAAATTCACTTTAAAATATATATGGTTTGGTCTCAGTTTTTAAGTGTAGCCACGCAGATCTGGCCATCCCTGCTGCAGGTTCCTGACATAACACTGAGGCCCACTAATGATGGGATGGGAACAGGGAGTATTTGTTCTGAATATTTGCTGTCTTTTTATGTTAAAGCGTAACTTCACCCAAAAGGGGAAGTTCCGCTTCTTTGCATCCTTCCTCCTCATCTTTGATTATCGGCACTTTTTGAGAGGCTGGAGGGAGTGGTTACCTGGTTTTGACAGGTACCACCTCTCACTTTCGGTCAGAACGTTCTGGCAAACTGAGTAGAGTTTGGCCTCCCTTTCCCCCACAGCCTTCTGGACATATCACAGGTCCCAGAAGACTGTGGGACCATTTACAAAGCGCAGCACGGCTCGTGCATGTATAGTGGGAAAACGTCTGTGAAGCCGCAAGGCTTCACTACCACTTTCCCTTACTTAAGATGCCGTCTCCTGGACCCAAAGCTGATTGAAGAATCGGCTGGGGTGCGGACAGCACTGGATATCTGGACAGGTAAGTGTCCTTATATTAAAAGTCAGCAGATACAGTATTTGTAGCTGCTAACTTTTATTTTTTTGGGGACGAATGGAGCTCCTCTTTAAGATTAATTTAGGGGAGATTATTTGTCATGTAAAATTGACATTTGATGTTAAAGATCTTTGTTGCCAGATATTGCAGAAGTGGAAAACTGCTGGGGCATGTTCAAGTAGTACATACAGTACCTTGGTTGATCAAGGCAGATTTTCACTTAGTGAAATACATTTTTTTGTTCAGGTCTGTTCTGAATTAGCTTCTCCTGCTACATCTCATGGACATGATGTTTTCACTACTCCCTTTATTATGCCTCAGATTCAGTCTTTGATATGGTTGCTGGAAAATGGTATAGGTTCCTTCTTTGAGCAGTACTCAGCTTGTTCACAACAGGTGCTATTAGTTTGTGTTACTAATGTGCTTTTTCCAGTTAAACAATGGAGCTGTAAGCTAAACTTTGTTCAGCCTCTGCTCCAAGCCTGGTCAGAGGTACTATCCCCAGTTTCAGTTGCTTCACACCAATTCAGATCTGCCTCTAAACATGAAGAATCCCTTTTCTCAGTTACCCTTAGCAACCGCAGTGGCTACTGAGTGTTCCATACCTCCTGTATATCAACACCCTTCTTCCATTAATGGCAAAAAGAAAGTTTTTTTCTTGCTCATAAAACTCTGCCAAGCCTACCTATGCTGATTACCAAGACTGGTGCCCAGCTAGACTATGCTGACTCCCAGGCCGCTGTCCAAGTGGACAATGCTGATTCTTGGCCTGCTGCCCGACCGGACTCTGTTGACTGAGTTAAGCTCACGCCTGCTGATGGGTCTGAAGCTTCCGAGTTTCCATTGTCAGGTGGCTTGCATGGGTTAACTGTTTGATCAATGATCCCTATTGTTGCCTGTCCAGAGTTTCCTTTGCAGCCATTTGCTCCTGTTGTGCCAAGGCCAGGAGGTCCAGATACCCACCTTGAATGTGAGAGCTGCACCCACTATTAAAGCCCCAGTAGTAGAGGTATTTTAGGGAAGGCCAGAGCTTAATTTGTAACTTGTTCTGACCTAGGCGGTATCTTTGACATCAAAACACACCAAAAAGTGCAAAAAAAAAACTGCACCTCTGGGGCTACCAAAATAAACGTATTATTGAATTGGACTAAATATTACAATAATACAGTGCATGTCCCATAGACTCCCCCATTGGGTGGTCCTAGCACCTCCCCTTCCCCCAAGGATGCCTCCCCACACAACCTGCTGAATGCTCCACTTCTCCCAAAACCGCCCACACCCCACAATTCCTAAAAATCCTAACTCCCACTAAAATGTAATATAGGAAACCCGATCTCTCCCTATGGTATGGAAAGTCCGCTGGATGTAAATATAGGGAGCAAAGAGGCTATGTCAAGCAGATAGATGATTGTAGAGGATGTGGGTTATATAATTATAGGCAATTCGGCAAGGCAAAATGATGCAAAAACACACAGTCTCTCCTGAGTACTGACTCTATGCCTCATCATTATATGCTGACTCCAGCCTGCTTAGATAGCAATGATCTGCAATGTAGCAGCTGATTGATCATCAGCTGTGGTGGCGGAGCACTGGTCAGGGTAAACTTCAATGAAAGTATGTTTGCAACAATATAACAGTCTCACCGCTCTTGCTGGCTTGTATGTCCTTCTCTTGCATATACTGAATATACTAATGAGGGGTAGAGTCAGTAGTCAGGAGAGATTGTGAGACTTACATCCAGGGGAATTCTCATTCCATAGAGAGGGATCAGGTATCCTATATTACATCTTAGGGGGAGTTAGGGGTTTTAGGGATTGTGGGGTTTTGGGAGGAGTGGAGTGGAGCATGTGGGGGGAGCGGGGTTGTGTAGGGAAGCATCCTTGGGGGTAGGGGGCAGGGGAGAAGCTAGGGCCGCCCAGTGGGGGTCTATAGGACATGCACTGTATTGTTGTAATATTCAGTCCTGGCTTCAGGGTACCTGTTTGGATCAATGACTCCAGTGTTAAGACTTCAGGTTGTCTTTGGAATCCCAGCATTGAGACATATGGTGTATCAAAGAATTGTAAGCTCCAAGTGTTGCACCTCCTCAGGGATCTGAAAAGCAGGGAACCCAGACCCTAGTGGTGGTACATTGTGGGTTGTCTGGGTGCTGCTCCTTAAAGAGGGGGAACTGTCAGGACCTGGGTCACCTGCTGGTGGTACTGTGCTACACAGAACAGAAAGTTGTACTTCCAGTGTCCACCAGCGGGTGTCTCCTAGCAGCCAGCAGTTTCTAGTAATCAGTCTCCACTTGATGTTGGGAGGGTATTTAAGTCTCTCCTCTGTAAGTACACCTTGTGACAGTGTTTTGCTTTGCTGGCAGGCATAGATGTGGAGTCATTGTATACACATAACTTTACAGTGACATAAATAGACAAGTAGCCTGGATTTATGCCCTGAAAAAGTCCCAAGGGAGAGGCCCGAAACACGTAAACATTTTGGATCATGTGGCCTACCCCCCCATGTCCTCCCTCAGCAGCCAGCATACATGCTTGATTGTATACACAGCCACAAACTTTGGTAGGAGACTGAAAGCCGAGGAATGCTTAACAATGATTTATAAGGCAGATGGTCCCACTTCTCAGTTGAGTCACAGTGGTAAGAGTGGAGACTGAAATATATACAACCCCTGACAAGGGTGAAGTTCGGGTAAAAGTGCTGCTTTGTGGGGACTGTATTTATCCATCAGCAGTATGCATTTATTACGATCACAATGCTGACACCAGTTAAGCCCCGTACACACGGTTCGACGGTTGTATACAACAGGTCGTACTCACGACCGTTGTATGCTAAATCGATCGTTCGTATGCGCGATTTGAACAGTCGAACATACGACGCTCATACAAGGGAGTTGTATGAGCAGACTAGAAAACTTGGTCGTACCAACAAGCTCTCATACGACCGTTGTATCGTGTGTACAGAGCAGGTGGTACAACAAAGTTGTATTGTGCAAAACACGCATGCTCCAAAGTCAGGAATGGCTGGATGCTAATTACATGCACCTGAACGTTCTTCTGCGGACGTACGATCGTGTAGTGCAGTCAGTATGCTATATACAACAGCCAACATACGATTTGCGATGATCGTACGTACGATCGTACGTACGATCGTCGTCCCGTGTGTACGAGGCTTTAGGCTCTGTGCAGCCAAGCCATCCATTCTGCTTGGTGGGATCATAGAAGTGTGCGGGCTCCCCGCTTAACTTGTGAATGAAGACTATATTTGTGTTTCTGTAGCTTTCATCTTGAAAAGATCCTGCTGGTGATAATAGTTTTTATAGCTATAATTGTGCACAAGAGATACATTGCCACGCATAGTAATACACATTGAGTATTTGCTTTGTTGGTTTGCATTTATCCATCAGCTGCATGCATCCAATTTAACCACAATGCTGATATTCATCAGACTTTATGCATTTTGGACAGTCACATATAGCAACTTGTATTAGTACCAACACCCTTGATTCTAGTATTATCCCCCCCACCCCCCTCCTTTTTGTATTTTCCTCCCCTCATTGTCGCCCAGAGAGAGAACTAGGGGGTGTTAATAGACCTGCAAGGATGGTATAGCTTGCCCTTTGGTGGGACAGGCCCTCTATTCATATACAACATTTTGCATTGTCATTGATACCCTTCAATTTACATAAAGTGGTTGGTGCAGCATTTGTGACTGAACAATTTTAGTAATTTCTGTACATTTTCATAAGCTGCTGTGGGAAGATTTTGGTTTTTATGGTGATGGGTCACAAGGTGGGTGGGAACGGTTGGGGGGGGGATTTTTTACAGGGATGAAGGCAAGTGGTTTCTGATGCTCAGAGGGTTTGTTTGACCAGCTGAACATGTTATATATTATATTTTGTAATTTACAATTTTTAAATAAATATTTAAGGTAGCCTTAGCAGATGTACTTTTTTTCATTTCCAATATTTTTTATATTTTTTCCAATAAAAAAGGGGGTTATACAAAACATATCGGGATTGACACATAAGTACAGTTAATACACATAAATATATAGAGTTGCGCTAAATCACACAAATATAATAACCAATTCAAATTAATTAAATAATTAAAAAGTCCAGAAATGTTGTGATGATATGTCTTAAATACTCCTGGTGTCGATCTCTGCCATCCACCACCTGTTGGTGATCTCATGCATCAGTGCCTCCACCACAAGCTAAAAAACTCTCTTACCAGCTCCTGTGGACCCCTCATTACAGGGGGTCGTTTGGGCTTATGTCTCAAACCCAGCCAGCGCCTTTCTCCAGGTCTGGTAATTCTCCTACACTGAATCGCCCCTTATTGCCGTGTTAAGTATAGGAATTTCAGCTCCTGTGGACCCCTCATTACAAGGGGTTGTTTGCGCTTATGGCTCAAACCCAGCCAGGGCCGTTCTCCTGGTCTGGTAATTCTCCTACACTGGATCGCCCCTTATCATCGTGTTAAAGCGGTCGTCTACCCATTTTGTTTAATAAGGCTTATCTGTAGGTAAAATGAATATCTTCTAAACCTGTACGGTTTAGAAGATATTCCCTCTCTAATCCGCTGCGGCGTTACGGCGCATGCGCCGATGTATGTCTCGGCAAAGGTCCGGCAATAGTTCCGGACCTTGCCGGAAAGACGGGTCCCGCACGCATGCGCGGAAGTGACGTCTTGCGGCTCTGGCCAGTCACAGCGCGAGAGCCGTGTACCCAGAAGCAAGATCTGAGGGAAGATGTCCGCTCCCTTAGAGGGGACCGAGCAGGCTGGTCGGATCTTCGTTTCAAGGTGAGTATTTCATAATGAGCTAGTATGTGGTGCATACTAGCTCATTATGCTATTGTCTTGTAGGTTTTTATTTATTTTTTTCCGGGTAGACAACCACTTTAAGTATAGGAGTTTTCCACAGAGGTATTGCTGCTCTCCAGTCTGCCATGATTTGGTCCCAGATCTGTGTGAAAGACACACTGTAAACATTCCCAGATTGGGTACATAGGTAAAATATCTCTAGATGAGGTCCCCTAGCAGATGTCATTTTTTTCCAAGTTTCCTTTGTTTTGTGTAATGATTTTTTTGTGGTAATACCCACCTAGACTGTACCCACTTGTTGATTCCCCTAATCATTTATTTTTTGTGTTACACCCTGCACGCTGCTACCCTTGTTCCTGACCCAAGTCCTGGTTCACCCATTCCCTGCATCTCTGGTATTCTCTGTGATCTGTGTTCCTCATCTTGTATATATTGTATTATAGTTAGGTGGCTAGGCATTTTGTCATTCAGTTAACTGTTCACTTATATCTTTGTGTCTACTGTTTGCTGGTGTTTGTATGTCTTTTGTTTTACTATTAATAACTTCCCTGCTGTCAGAATACGCAGATCGGTGCTGAAGGATATAGTCTGCAGAGCAAAACAAATGGATTTTTTCCAACAGGCTGGTTGAACAGAAGTCGGTCGATAGATCAACTTCTGTTCCACCATAATGTCCATACATGGATTGAAATTCGGCCAGTTCAGCAGTGAATTTCACTCTCACTATGGCCAGCTTTAAATTTTGTCAGCTAAAAACAGAAATTTTCAGTCACAATCAGAAATTCCACTGTTGACCTTCAAATCATTGTGAACCTTAGAACTTAGACAGTCAAATAGGATTGTTTGAAGTGGGCATTTTATGCTTTTAATGGATCAAATTCAATGTGCTGATTGATAAATATACCCAGAAAAATTCAGCTATAGACTAAATGGATTTTGATATTTTTTTTTGTTCTTATATTTGTTTTAGCCACCAACATCTAACTGCAACAGTTTACAATCTGCCCTGGACTATATGAACATGACCTGCACGAGTGAGTTCTATTTTTAAATATAAATTCTCTCTATGACTAATTTAACATTTTACGTGTTTCATCAGCTCAAAATATTACAAAATATTATATATATATATATATATTATATATATTTTTTTACTTTCTCTCCTCTTTCAAGTCTGAAACGCCATTGTTCGTGGAATTAGGCTCAAGCATTCCCCCCCCCCCCCCCCAACCCATTGGCTAGTAATTGGGGGGGGAGGGGAAAAGTGACTTTTAAATTATTCTTACCATTTAGCATATAATTCCCAGCTGTCCTAGCAACTACAATTTAAAAAAGACCCACAAACAGAATAGAAGGGGGAGTTCTGGTCCTGACGTCTGGTCCCAGGAAGCTGTTCTTTTTGCTGGTTTCCAACTGGTTTTACCACCACCCCTCTTGCCAGTGTCATCATGTAATGTACAATTCCAGTTTGGAACACCGTTACATAATGTCTGTTTGTTGCAGGATTTGCTCTACCACTGCTTGTCCTGAGCTTCCACACTTTTCTACTCTGAATTACCCACTCCTCCATTTCAATTGCACTCATTCTAGGAATTCCTCCACTTCTCCATCCAATGCCATCATCCTTCGCTCTACTACTGCTCATTTGGGCATTCTCTCCACCTCTCCCCTGTAAGTGAACTTTGCTGTTCTACTGCTGCTCACCCTAATAAGATCCACCCTACCTCCCCTCGGCACCTATGTTCTAATGCTGCTCACCCAATTTTTCCCTTCAATCCCTTTTTCTCTTTTATCTGCATATTGCCTGCAATACTCTTCTGCTCTTCTTCTACAGACTTCACTTCCTTTCACCCTAATCATTCAACAACGTCTTATCCACCACACCAAGTTCATTGTCACATACGGTGATCAACTCCCTGCGTTTAATGTAGAGACAGTAGATTGCTCCAGCAGCACCCACAACAGGACAGTGCTGGCTGTATATGGCAGAGGCTACTACAGCGAATTTCAGTAACCCCAGTGGCCCTTTGAATGGGACAAATGGATAATTACATGTAACAAAGCTGGCCCAGTGTAAGTTTGAAAAATAGATCATTTCTGTAGTTCAGCTTAACCACTTCAGCCCCGGAAGGATTTCACACTTTAGGACCAGAGCACTTTTTGCGATTCGGCACTGTGTCGCTTTAACTGACAATTGCGCGGTCGTGCGGTGTTGTACCGAAAACGAAATTTGCGTCCTTTTTTTCCCACAAATAGAGCTTTCTTTTGGTGGTATTTGATCATCGCTGCGTCTTTTCTGATCGCTGCTATAAACAAAAGAAGAGCAACAATTTTGCAAAAAAACCCAAATTTCTTACATTTTGCTAAAATACAAATCCAAAAAAAAAATACAAAAAAAACGTTTTTTTTCATCAGTTTTGGCCGATTTATATTCTTCCTCATATTTGTGATAAAAAAAACGCAATCTGCGTTTATTGATTGGTTTGCGCAAAAGTGGCCGCGTTTACGGGCGATGAGAATTAATTTTTGGGGTATTTATTATTTTTTTATTTTTTACTAGTAATGGCGGTGATCTGCGATTTTTAGCGGTACTGCGATATTGGGGCAGACATGTCGGACCATTTTGACACTTTTTTGGGACCATTGGCATTTATACAGCAATCAGTGATATAAAAATGCACTGATTACTGTGTAAATGCCATTGGCAGTGAAGGGGTTAACCTGTAGGGGGCGCTGTTCTAACTGTGCTAGCTGGGGAAGGGAAGTGATCACAGCTTCCATGTACAGCCCTTCCCCCTCTCACAGAACGGAGGTCCGTGTTTACTTACACGGACCTCCATTCTTTCAGTGCGGGGGGGGCATCGCGGGTAGCCGGCGGCGATCGAGTCCGCCGCACCCGCTCCCTGGCCCTCCCCGAACACAGTGAGCGCGCGGGCGCGCCTCCGGCGGCGCACGGGCGCTCACAGTGCGCGATCTCGCAGCCGCCGTCGTATGACAGCGGTTTGCGATATCGAGCCACTTTGCCGCCGTCAACCTGCGGTTGACGGTCGGCAAGTGGTTAAAGGGTAACTCCACTTTCTTGGGAAAAAAAATCCTCAAATAAAAAAAAATTGACAGTGAATACAATTGCGACATAGTCATATTGTAATTGAATGTTATTAAAAATTACCTTTCCTTTTCAATCTGCAGTGCTGTAATTTTCTGTAAAAAGCAATGCAATATGGCTACCTGTAGGCGTTCTGTACACAGATGGTGTACAGAATGCCCCCCAGAAATGTAATTTCATGTTTGAGTAATTGGCTTTCGAATTTCGAAGTCAGATTTTTGGCAAGCATCCCCTGCAACAAAAATGTAAATTTTGGTGAGATACTGCAAAAATGAAATCATGTCTAAAGGGATGCAAACCATGCCAATTTCCTCATTTGAGCCCTGCAGGTGCAGCAGCTGAATGATAATTATAAAACCACCCCCGAGACAGATTCACTCTGCACATGGTCACAAACAGCTATTTCTTCAGAATAACAAAAGGTAGGAATCGGCAACAACGTTTTGTAAAATCCTTGCAATGTACATAGATCATACAGAGGGGAATGCTTTTTTCTCAACAAAAGTGGAGTTACTCTTTAAGGATTGGCACTTATTTTATCCCACCAACACCAAGAATTGACATTTCTTTTATTCTAAATGTATTACCAACAAATGTGACCAATATGTTAGTCTCTGTAACTATGCAAAAATCTTTCTAATTAAAAATGATTGAAAATAAGAGTTCCTTTATCTTTTAGCATTTATACCTTTTAGCAAAACATACACCTATGTCTTAAAAAAAAACAGCCTAACCATTCTCGCTAGTATCAAGTAGAATACATTAAGGCCTCATACACACAGGCACTTAAAAAAACGAGCTGTAACGTCGGTACCGACGCCAGGAAAGAAAAAAGGCGTTAAAAACACGATTTTATCAGCGTTATACATTGACGTCAATGCACGTTTTTCCGCGCTAGCTTTCATCAGCGTTTCTCTGCCTCTATTCAAAATCAATGGTTCCCTATGGGAGCCCATTGATTTGAATAGAAGTTGCACCAGAAGTCGGATCATGATGATCCGACTTGTGGCGCGACTTTTGTGCAGAGGATTTTGAAGGGGAACCCCCGCAAAAAATTTAAACAAAAAGCATGGGGTTCCCCCAGGAAGTACCAGACCCTTCGGTCTGGTATGGGTTTTAAGGGGAACCCCCACACCGAAAAGAACGGCCTAGGGTTCCAGATTCTGATAAGCCCTCGCTCGCAGACCCCGACAACCAATAGCCAGGGTTGTTGGGAAGAGGCCCTTGTCCTCATCAACATGGAGACAAAGTGCTTTGGGGTGGCCCCAAATCACCCACCCTCCATGTTGAGGGCATGCAGCCTGGTATGATCCAGGAGGGGGGGATGCTCGCTCGTCCCCACCCCCTTTCCTGGCCTGCCAGGCTGCATGCTCAGATAAGGGCCCTACACCTTTTTTTTGGCGTGGGGGTTTCCCTTAAAATCCATACCAGACCAAAGGGTCTGGTACCCCTTGGAGGGGAACCCCACACAAATTTTTTTTCATTTTTTGTGGGGATTCCCCTTCAAGATCCTCTGCACACAAGTCGTACCACAAGTTGTATCATCATGATCCGACTTGTGGTGCGACTTCTATTCAAATCAATGGGCTCCCATAGGAAACCATTGATTTTGAATAGAGGCAGAAAAAGCTAGGGTGGAAAAATGTGCTTTGACGTCAATGCATAATGCTGATAAAATCGCATTTTTAACGCCGCTTGTATGAGGCCTAATACATTTTAACAGTATAATCTCACCTGACTGTTCTTTTTTTTTTTTTCTTGAACAGATAACAAACTTAGGGCAGAGAATGAGAAGATGATATGTAACATCCAACTAAGTCAGTATAAAGACAACTACACAAAGACAATAACTGACTATGCCACCAAAGATCGTTTCCTCACTTCTGAAAATGTACAGCTTCAAAGGGATAAGGAAGTCCTGGGGTCTCAGATAAATCTGCTTAAAGAATCTTGTACTACAATTGATGAAAGGTTCAGGCTGGAGGTTCAGAGCTTAAAAAGTATGGTTGAAGCAGCTCTACCATCTGGAAGCTCCCATGATTCAACTGTGAGGTGTAGACCAATTACTGACTACCTTAACTCCAGGATTGATATTACCTTGGCCAAGTTAAGGCAAGATGTTAATGATGTTGTTAGTGAAAACACCAAGCTGCAGGTGACCAAAGCACGAATTAATGAGGATTTGGAGAAGTGCAAACAAGACAAGAACATTGTCATTGCAGAAAAAAATAACCTAGCAACAGAAAAAGCTTCATTAGAAAAGGAGGTGACAGTAAAAAAAGATGAACTCAATAAATCGTACGCTCTATATTTAAGAAAGGAAGAAGAGTTAGCACTTTGCCGGAGGCCACAGGTGAGAAGTGTCCCAATTGATTTTTGGTGCATGTTCAAAAATTGGTTATCTGCATATAATGTTTGATGAACACTATTGGATTTGTAATGTATATAAATCCTTAGCATTAGTAAATGAAAGTTTGGAGGAAGAATATAGATCCAGTTACAATGAGTCATTCAGGTAATT
Source organism: Glandirana rugosa (assembly GCA_018402905.1). Classification (NCBI taxonomy): domain Eukaryota; kingdom Metazoa; phylum Chordata; class Amphibia; order Anura; family Ranidae; genus Glandirana; species Glandirana rugosa. Next base: position 30,070 of record BLSH010546514.1, read on the forward strand.
TTATAGACTTGAAGTAGTATATAAAATAATACTATTTTCCCAATTAAAGACTTCCACCACTACTAATATTACTACTAATTGGTCTCAGATATGAAAAGAAAATGAAATATATGAAAATAAAGGCTATAGTAACCGATGTTATTTTAGCCATCATGTTGCATGTAAAAATAATTTGTTTTGCTACACCAACCTATCCAATTTTAGCTGTCATTATGCACATAACAGTTAGAGAATTAAAAAGAATGACTGCTATTTACATTCATAATGGTTCAAAGTTAGCAAAAACCTTTCCTAACATAGCTACCCTCCTCAGCACATTTGAAATGTCATGCAACTATATAAGATGTGTATATTCTAAAACAAAAAAAATATATGATAATGTGCCAAGTACAATGTCCCAAGTTACCAAGTCCAATATGCTGCAAAGTCTGCCTTCATATGGGAGAACCACCTATACAACTACACACCTAGAAAAATTAGACATGGGTTTTGGTAGGAACAGTACATATATTTGCCCGCAAAGGGCCTGCTTATCCAGGACTGAGGTTACACCCACGTACCCAGTCCTCTGCACAGTATTTTGACATTACTGCATCCATAGATTTGCAACAAATAGCCATCATCAATTTTGACAGTTATATTTTAATCCCAGTATAAAATATTGGCCTTGTTATCTTAGAATTTTATTTTCCAGCAGCCATGTTCTAATGTCATTTCTATATTATTGCCATTGTGTATCTGATGTGTATATCACGTTTGTGTGTATATATTTATCAAATTGTCACTTCCTAATATTTATTATTTTACAGACACGACCACAATTTCCACCACAATTTCCACCACAATTTCCACCACAATTTCCACCAGGTCGTACTTAATGGAAAAGGAGAAAACAAGGTAAAATTTTGCAAAAGAGGCCATCAATGGAAGCTGGCAAGTTTACTTTGCAGATCAGTGCAAGTGCAAAAATGCTGTAAATTAAAAAGGCTTTCAGAAATAGAAGTGTTAATAGTTTACTTTTATCAATTAACAAAATGAGTGAAAAAAAAGTAAATGAACAGAAGTGAAATCCAAACCAAATTATATATATTAGGGGTGACTACCCTTTGCCTTCAAAACAGCATTGATTCTTCTAGGTACACTTGCACACAGTTTTTGAAGGAACTTGACAGGTAGGTTGCTTCAAATATCTTGGAGAACTAACCACAGATCTTCTTTAAATGTAGGGTACCTGAAATCCTTCTGTCTCTTCATGTAATCCCAGGCAGACTCTATGATGCTGAGGTCAGGGATCTATGAGGGCCAAATCATCACTTCTAGGATTGCTTGCTCGTCTCTACGCTGAAGAGTGTTAATTACATTGGCTGTATGTTTGGGGTCATTGTCCTGCTGTAGAACACATTTGGGGGCAATCACACACCGTTCGTTAGGATCTTCACTACTAAACCGGGAGTATCTAGGGACTGGAGTCGTAGTATCTCAGACGGACCCTAATGTACTTCTCTGTCTTCCTAAAGTCCATGGGATGTAAATTTCTTCTAGACACCAATCAAGAGGTTCTATAAACTTCGTTGGATGGACAGTTCAAGGAAGTTTTTGACACACGTTCACATGGATCTTCTTAGTTACGACAAAACTTCCGTTTCCCATCAGTGGGGATTATATATATTAAACCAAACCTAAAGTGAAGACAAGTAAATGAAAAAAAAGTGAGTAAAAC
>BLSH010546514.1:72853-85554 GCA_018402905.1 Glandirana rugosa
ATGCAGTTACTAGTGTGAATATTCCTTAAGAGTGGAGAGCAACTGATATATTTTTTCATATTTCCGATGGGGACTGCTGTGGCCGGCACCCAATTTGTTCATGTACAGGAGGGGCGAGTCTTGATGTGGATTTGGGTATGTTTTTGTCATAGCATCTTCTATAGTTAGATTTCCTGCTGGTAAACTAGCTTCCTCTCTAATATGTTTCCTACTAATGGAACAAACTACTTTTGTAATAAGATATCCTACTGGTGAATCTAACTTTGTTTCTAATATGAGTTCTAATATAATTTGGCATACATGGCTTTAAGTGTTACTAAACCCACAACAGTAAAATCAGGACTAGAAGGACAACCCCAGGGCATTTTATAGGCAAACATTCAATCCAATTAAAGTAATGAAGTATATAAACGTTCAAAAGTTTATTTAGACATACATAAAATATCGTTAAATACTGAATGAGTATATAAAAAAGAACCACTCATACATGGAAATACCATAAATGCAATACTATTACAGATTACAGATGGGGCCTCAAGTTGAGGGCCAACTCTCTGATGTAGATCTGTATTCCCAACATGTTTCAAAAGGAGATTTGTCAAGTTTCTTCTTCAGGGGAAATTAAGCATTGCAAAGAGTGGTTCTAAAAATACAATAGTAGTATATTATTCAAAAAGTACATAAATATTCACAGGTATAGTACATGCCATCAAAATACAGCATACATCTGCGTATAAGCATGTGAGTATACAGGTATCTAAATTACAGGAGATAAAAAATATGTGCATGCATGCTTGTTGTTCCATAGGACTAGGGATGCTTACCCTTAAATATGAGAGTAAATCTGAAAAGTAAATATATCACCGGTGTGCCGACCAGGAGAAACAGGACTTGGGGTGTGAGACAAACCCTCAACGCAGACTCGTCGTGTATAAATGGGACAGGCTGCTCACAAGGACCGAAAATGAATGGAAGACAATCCTGCAGCAATCTATAGATATAAAATGTGAGTATGAGGGACATAGGTATGAAAACACACAGTGTGCACATAACTACATACGCACACACATGTGTGAAGTAGCTAAAACAGGGTGGCATAAAACATCAAAAAGATAGTGTAGTATATCCCACATGGGACCAGGAAAAAGACCCGTCCCACATATGAGTAAAAAAAGTTGAGTCACCACAAGTGAATTAGTCAAAAAAGGGGACCATATACCGGGTCACAGTAGCCCTGTATAGGGCTGAACATACCTAGTCCCCCCACAAAAGGCCTCCTATGTCAATGTTGTTGCTGTAAAAGGATGGACATCTGGATGATGAATACCAGCAGTCCTTCCATACAGAGCGACCTAATATACCCCACCTGGTAGGATGGTAGGTTTGGGGGTACAAAAGAACCTACACGTGGATCCATAGTCAGCAAGTGCCAATGTTTTTTCAGGATGTGCCTGACCTCTTGGTGTTGGTTGTTATACTTTGTAATGATCCTACTGATTGGCTCACCCAAAAATTAGGTCCTGTCGGGATATTTGTGCCACCCTCCTAAAGGCCCTTTTTAGGCACCTATGGCTATAGCCCCTCTGGAGCAGCCGGGATCTCAATGCGTTTGCTTATTTTAAATATACTTCATTGCTAGTGCAATTTTGCTTAATCCTCCGCTTTGAATGCTGGGCAGGGAGGGAGTCGTGGCCATGATGTCCCTGGTTTCTAGACACTAGGCAGCTCTAGCAACCAGTGACCAGGAGTAGAGTCAGATGGAGCCGAGGGCAGAGCCGGAGCCAGCGCTACCATGGCTCAGTCTGCCCCTGCCTCCCGGGACATACTTGCAAATCTGTACATCAGAGAGTTGGTCCTCAACTTGAGGCCCCATCTGTAATCTGTAATAGTATTGCATTTATGGTATTCCCATATATGAGTGGTTCTTTTTTTATATACTCATTCAGTATTTACTGGATATTTTAAGTATATCTAAATAAACTTATGAACTGTTATATACTTGATTACTTTAATTGGATTGAACATTTACCTATAAAATCCCCTGGGGCTGTTCTTCTAGTCTTGTGCAATATATGGGATGTGGTTTACAGTTCTTTCCCTCTTTGGATGATAGTTTGGGTTCCATCTAATTCCACAACAGAAAAATCAGTCTGTATATGCAGCATAGTATGCTTGTTATACTCACTGTGGAACTTAAATGGTTCATCCTCTGCATTATGTAAAAAGGCTGTTTTATCCTGTATGCATAGATTCTTCCCTCCTGCACTGTCTATCTGGGGAAGGCCAGCTAACACAGGCAGGGTAGCCGACCTGCACATGCTCAGTTGTGTCTTTTATGCTGGATAGAACATTCACTTGTTCTCAGAGCTAGCCAGGTCACATGATACTGACACCACACATGTGGGTGTGTATACAGGCTGTAGTGGAAATCTCCTCCTACCTGAACTCTCCACACTGGACATACTGTGCAGTTTATCGTGTGACCGTGGTATACAGATTCTCCAATAAGGTACACAGTGGTAGTATTTTAATGTAAAAAGAAGATTTATAAGCTGTGGGCACTGTGGGGGGAGATTACTATTTTCATATTACTGGGTTTAGAAAAACTTTAAGGTTTCAACTCCTGCTGAATCAGCCAAAATTCAAGCCATGGGCACCACTTGCCTCGACAAACTTTGATTGATAAAATTAAGAAGCCAATCACATGCAGTCGCTGTTTGGGTATTTAGAAAGCCAGGGGCATTGCAGCTGTCTTAACAGCTGGCAGGTGAAGTTCAGGGTAGAAGGAGGAATATGTCAGATTTCTCCTGTTCCCTTGTGGACTGTCCCTTGTGCACTGAACAAAAGAAATTTATGCGTGTTTGACTAATATAATACTCGTAGGGCTAGCTTCTTCTTTAATAAGTGGGGCAGTGGTTAGTATTTCCACCTCGCAGCAGTAGGGTCATCAGTTCGAATCTCAGCCACAACGCTACTTGCCTGGGGTTTGCATGTTCTCCCTATGCCCACACGGGTTTCTTCCCACGCTTCAAGACATGCGGGTAGGTTAACTGGCTTCTGTCTAAATTGGCCCTAGTATGTGTGTATGTATGAATGTGAGTTAGGGAATTTAGACTATAAGCTCCTTGAGGGCAGGGACTTATGTGAACGTACAATATATGTGTATAGCACTGCATAAATTGACAGCGTTATATAGGTACCTGTAACAATAAATAAATAACATGCTCTATTTGAAGGGCCAGCTCTTCTAAAAAAAATATTTCCTTCTAATTGGGATAGATTATTTCCTACTAATAAGGATAGCATCTTCTCTAATACAATTTTCTACTCTTGTAGTTAGCTCCCTTTAAGACCTTTTTTTTTTTTACTATTGAGCTTAGCATTTATTTTAATACAATTTTCTATTGGTAAGGTCATCAGGATGAGACCATGCTGAGCACTATGAGCTAGTTGCTGCAGTTGTTTGGTATTTTATAGATCATGGGTTAAGATAAGGCACTGGGGTTGAAGTCAAGCAGGAGACATGTAAAACAATTACTGCACTGAGTGAAAAATGAGATAATGACAGCTTTAGTGAACAATGAATTTATCAAACATACTAGAACTGTAAAAAAGAAGATTACAGAACTGAGAAGAAAACATGAAAAGAATCAATGACAGCTATTGAACAGTGAACACTCTTTTTTGCAGCATATGTATAGGATACTTGCTAATATATCATAAAATGCATTTCACAGTTAGACAAAGATGGCCAAGGAAGACATTTCCAAGCAGCCCAATCATGGACAAAATGATTTTTTTTTTAAATGTTTGAGCAGGAAAGGTTTGAACCTCTGTCATGTTGTCTTTGATCCCATTAAAGAGATTTGCCCTACATCCAATGTATGTGTGGTCATTGCAACAGGAGGTGAACGTATACTATATTGTCAAAAGTATTGGGGTGCCTGCATTTACATGCACATGAACTTCAATGGCATCTCAGTCTTAAGGCCCATAAACAAGTTACGAATTTCGGACGGAAATTTTCTTTCTGTCGACCGATCGTCCGAAATTCTTAGCTAGTATGCTCCTTTCGACAGAAGATTTTTCGTAAAACAAAAGCTGGATGTGCAGACTAGTAAATTTATTCCGTACAGCAACTCAATGTCCAATTTTCGCATCATTAGTATGGTTTTTGTATGAAAAAAATCATACGATCAAGACTATGCATGCTCAGAAACTAAAAAATACATACAAAACTATTCAACACATGACGTTGAATTTGGTCGTGCAAAAATTTTCCTTTTGTTAGTACGCTCTTCACTTTCGACATGAGACAAGCATCCAACAAAAAGCAGACGTTCTGTCGTCCGAAAATTGGCATCGTGTGTATGAGGCTTTAGTCCATAGGGTTCAATATTGACTTGGCCCACCCTTTGCAGCTATAACAGCTTCAAGTCTTCTGGGAAGGCTGTCCACAAGGTTTAGGAGTGTCTATGGGAATATTTGACCATTCTTCCAGAAGTGCATTGGTGAGGTCAGGCACTGATGTTGGACGTATAAACCAAAATAAATCTGCGCAAAACCAAGTATTGTGAAACTTACAAATTATATAAAGCTGCTGTGCACTGTGCCAAGATACATGAACACAAACAATATATATATATATATATATATATAAATAGTGCAGTGCTAATTAAGTAACATAAATGAGTACTACAAAATCATAATAAAAATGAAAATAAGCTGCAAAGTCCCAGAAATGAAAACATGGTGAAGAGAGGTAGTCCCACAGCCGCAGTGATAGTAGGGATCCTTAGATAAACCCAGTGGCACCTCACACTCTCATATTCTGCTTACGGGAAACGCTGTGCTCAAGCATCTACTCAGCTCAACAGCCCCGGAACCACGGAAAGGGGAAAACTCCAATGGAATGATGGTCAGTTCCAGATGGATCCAAATATTGGAAGCAATAAGTGCCACAATAGTGTGATACCGTTTAAAAACGTTTCATTTATTAAAAACGTCAGGAGGTACACTCACATTTCCGATGAATAAAACAAGCATCTTCGGCATCACACACGCCTAAAAGCTAGGATATCAGAAACAAAGATGGCCGACTCTTCATTCCATTGGAGTTTTCCCCTTTCCGTGGTTGTATTCACTGATGACTACTGTGACTACTGGAGCTGTTGAGCTGAGTAGATGATTGAGCGCAGATTGGCCACTCTAATAGGGGGTCACACTGTTTCCGGTAAGTAGGATATGATAATGTGAGGTGCCACTGGGTTTATCTCAGGATTCCTACTATCACTGATGTTGGACGAGAAGGCCTGGCTCGCAGTCTCCACACTAATTCATCCCACAGGTGTTCTATCAGGTTGAAGTCAGGAATCTGTGCAGGCCAGTCAAGTTCCTCCACCCCAAACTCGCTCACCCCTGAATTACTGTACCTTGCTTTGTGCACTGGTGCACAGTCATGTTGGAAAAGGTAGGGGCCACCCCCAAACTGTTCCCACAAACTTGGGGACATGAAATTGTCCAAAATGTCATTTTATGCTGACACCTTAAGAGTTCCCTTCACTGGAACTAAGGAGCCAAGCCTAACCCATGAAAAACAACCCCACACCGTAATCCCCTCTCCACCAAATGATTTGGACCAGTGCACAAAGCAAGATCCACAAAGCAAGGTCCATACAGCTGCAAAAGGTGAGCCAACTCGCTAGGATGCCATTAAAGTTCATGGGCTTGTAAAGGTAGGTGTCCCAATACTTTTGACAATAGTGTCGTTTTGTTTAGTAGTCTGGGGAAGGTTTAAGGCAGGCCATAGACAGTGGGAATTTCTTTCCTACAACCATGGGTTGCAGGAAAGAAATTTGCATGATTTCCCCATCAACACAGGCAGTGCTGACAGGGGAATCCGTCCTGACAAGCAATTGTCCTGCTGGGAGAAGACAAGGATTATTGTTAGCAGCTATAGCAGCCGCTTGCGATAATCACAAGTAAATTTGGCAGGCTGGTTGTACCCAAGTTGATCGATCAACTTGGCACATTCAGCCTGCCCTTACATGGTTCAAATTTCGGCTGGTTCAGCAGAAGATTCAAACTGTCTATGGCCAGCCTTATGCCTGATGCACACTGTCAGCTCCAGTCGGAGCCGCTGTACTAACAATCCCCCGCTGAGCTGTTCTGACAGGGGGAACAGCCCACCCGCCAGAACACTCTAATCAGCACTCTCTGCCATTGGCTAAGAGCATTGATCGGGAGCCGATCGGCTGCTGGTTTTTCTGCATGCTCGTCCGACAGAAGCCGGCCAAATTGCCAGCTTCTGTTGGACAGTGTGCCACACACACAGGCCGAATGTCGGACGGTTTTTATTAAACCAGCCGATGTTGCCTAGCAATCGGCCTGTGTGTATGGTGCTTTAGACCACTGTGGAGTTAATGATGTTTGTGTAATGCAACCAAAGGAGCAGCTCACCTCAATTCTAGTTAACCAAATTAAAGGTGCTTGTGGGCAGGGCAATATACAGAACAATACAAAATCTCAAAACAGGATTTTGGAGGATCCCCCCGCCCCTCTGTCCAGAACTCGGATCCTGCGTGCTGCGTGGAGTTTGTTGATGTCCACGAGGGAGAGCCATGCCTTTGGCCAAAGATTTACTGCATCCGTCCTCTGATGAGGAGAAGACTAGACATAAGAAGAAGAGGTTGGTACAGAGCCCAAACTCCTACTTTATGGATGTTAAATGCCCAGGATGCTATAAGATCACTACTGTATTCAGCCATGCACAGACGGTTGTCCTTTGCGTAGGATGCTCGACAGTCCTGTGCCAGCCCACAGGTGGAAAAGCCAGGATCACAGAAGGTTGTTCTTTCAGAAGAAAGCAACACTAAATGATTCATCTTCGTTTCTGTGACATGCTGCTGCACCTTGCAGATTGCCCCTCAGGATGATTCGCCTTATGTCCTGCTCGCACACCACTTTCCTCACTGTGGTATAATACTAATGTCTTGTTGGCTTTTGTAATTCAGGGAGATTTTTTGCAGTTGAAGTTTGATTATGCGCAAACCATTTCCTAAATAAATTTCAAATTTGCAAATGAAAAAAAAAAACAAAAAAAAAAAAAACAGGATTTTGGAGGAGCCGGATGATGTCACTTCCGGTCATGGTCAAGACTGGAAGTTCGGATTCCATACCGTTCTGCCTGTGTGTGACCCCACGGTCCCAGCTGCTGCACTCATAGTAGTTATTTTAACTGTAAGTCTACCTTTGTTTTTTAATAAATTTGCTGTTTATTCTACACCATGAGGAGTGTCCTTCTTATTACATGTGCAAGCCTATCGGCTGCTACTAGCTACTGAATGACATACACCATACAGAGATCAATTTTGCAGTTGATGCGTGTTGAGCGGCCATTGCTCATTGGTGGTGGAGTCTGTCTCTTTTCTTGGATTGAGCACTGGGCTCAATTTCTCACCACCCTACTGGGCCTCACTGATGTCTCAGCCACGTTTGCAGTGAAGTGCGCGCATAGGGTCCCTACCAGACTGCCGATACCCGGGACCCCACTGAGACCATTTCTCATCAAGATGCCAAACTACCAGGACTGGGATATGATCCTTTCAGCTGCCAGGAGCATGGGAAACCTTGTTTTTGAAAACACCAAAGTGTCTCTGAAGTGCAGAACTGTCGCCACTCCTTCGCAGATGAAAGAAAATGTCTCAGTGAAAAGGGTCTAAGGTACAGCCTCCTATACCCAAGCAAGCTGCGGGTGATGGATGGCACTTACACCTGCTTCTTTGAGACCCCGGCGGTGGCGGGTGCCTGGCTGGATTCATTGTAATCTCTGATAAAGGTACTGTTCCACTGGTTCGTTCCCCCTAGCTATGGACATGCCTCTCTGTATCACTTGTTACGGTCCTGTTGTAACGACCGTCATGCCATTACTTTATATCCGGCTGCCATACCATCCTGTCCTTAAACCCCACACCTACACGAGCGGAGGAACCGCACAGCTTTTAGTGGGTTTTCAGTTAGTTTTGCCCACACCTGCACCCAGTGTTAAGCTCTGGTTTGGGTGCAAAGGTAGGGAGTTTTGTTCATGAGGACTGGGGTCTGTCCTATTGTATATGTAATTGTGCTTTAAAGAGGACGTAAACCCAGATTGGGTTTACTTCCTCTACATACCCCTGTAAATTAGAAGCATAATGGGCTACTATGCATTGCATAATAGCCCATTATGTGTCACCTGCAAACGAAGCCAGCAACGTTCAGCGATGTCCCCTGTGCTGGCGGAGTCCATCTTCAGTCCCTCTTCTTTCTGGGGCCACGATCTCCGGCTCTGTGACTGGCCGGAGTCGCGTGACGTCACTCCCGCGCATGCGCATGGGAGCCGCCAGTCACGGCACGGTCTCTGTGGAGAAACGGCATGGAGGCCGTTTCTTCACTGCGCATGTGCCGAAATGACGTTGGCACACGCAGAACACTGCATATCTCCTGAACCATGCAGGTTTGGGAGATATGCAGGGCACCTACAGGTAAGCCTTATTCTAGGCTTACCTGTAGGTTAAAGTGGTTGTCACAGGTTGACAACCACTTTAATGTTTCTGCTCATTATGCTATCTCGGATTGGGCTCGGTAGAGATGTGAGCTATATAACAAGATGTCTGTCCTTATTTGATGGGTGTGGCTGTACTCTGCTCCCTGGACGCGCAATGAGGTTTTGTTTAATAGAGGCCCCTAAGGGGACTTCAAGATCGTTAACTTCATGCCATGGCTAAGAATGCTTTGGAGACAGTGTCTATTGTGTCATGGAATGTGCGGGGCCTAAACTCCAAGCATAAACAATCCCTGCTTTTTCAGTATCTCAAATTACATAAACCCCACATTGTTTTACTGCAAGAAACCCATCTTACGGGCAGCAGCGTACAAGCCTTGAAATGCCCCTAGGTACAGAAAATGTTTAACGTAACCCACTCTTCCTATTCCAGGGAAGTTTCAACATTACTCATTAAAAAGTTGCAGTGCACGGTAGAGGCTGTGCACACTGATCCCAATGGGAAATATGTTATGGTAATACTTCTAATTCACAATCAGAAATATGTACTGGTGAATGTTTACTTGCCTCCTCCTAGTCAACTACAGCTGGAGAAGCTGGCTCTGCATGTCCCCGCCTGCATATTATTTATGGGGGATTTTAATGCCATACTATCCACAGAGCTTGACAGACACCCCCAAACACGTCCACCTCTGACCTGGCTGCCTGGGCTCAGGCGGCGGGTCTCACTGAGGTGTGGCGGTGGCTACACCCACAGGTTAGGGTGTATTCCTGCTTCTCTGCCACATATAAAACATTTTCAAAATTAGACATGGCATTTGCCAATCCTGTTCTCCTTGGAGAAGAGGATCATTGTCCCCTTCAGCTAGATATTGAAATTCAAAAGAGCTGCAATCGAGCCCTGTGGTGTTTACATCCCAACTGGATTAATCACGACACCTCGGTAGAGTATATCCCCCCCAAAGTTGCGTGAATACTGGGAGGCTAATGCGGAGACGGCTTCTCCTGAGATAGTGTGGGATGCCTTTAAAGCAAACTCCAGGGGGCACTATATTTCAGTGATTACTACGATCAATGCAGACCAGGGGACCCATTATCATTCTCTGTAGGACGAGGTGGAGGTCGCCTCCAATCAATACCCCTCATCGTCTACCACAGAAAACTATGACCACTTTTCCTCTAAACGAAGAGACCTCCATCTACATGTTTCTGAGGCTGCTAACAAAGATATAGCGGCAAGGAGACAAGAATTCTTTGAATTCGGCAATAAGAATAGTAAACTCTTTGCATTAATGGCACAACATGACACTTCACTTACTATAATCCCTACAATTACCACTGACACAGGTGAGACGGTTGTAGCTCAAGCTGACATCTTGTTGGAATTTATGAAATATTACACCAAATTGTACTCTACCTCCAGGCTTTGATCCTACAAACATGACATTTGTATTAGACACCCTGGCATCGGGATAGTAGTCAGATTCTGAAAGGACATCACTGACAGCGGACATCACCCCTGAGGAGGTGGCCGCCGATATACGCTCTTTTCAGACAGGCAGGGTCCCTGGTCCTGATGGCTTGCCCATCGAACACATATTGAGTCGCTCGCTCCCAAACTAGCGACCCTTTATGGTGGGTGCCTCCAATCTGGCTCTTTACCCCCCACTATGAGAGAGGCCCATGTTATACTCATCTTTAAGCCACATAAAGATCCCAAACTCTGCGCCTCGTACAGACCAATTGCCCTTCTAAATTGTGACCTCAAAATCCTAACAAAACTGATTACAGTGCGAATCAACAAAATTATTAGATCCCTGGTGGACACAGATCAGACAGCTTCATGCCGGGCAGATCCACGGATGTGAATATCTGCCGACTATTCTCTAACATACATGCCAAACACATTAACCAAGGTTCCCGTACCATTGCAACACTAGACATAGAGAAAGCCTTTGATATGGTAGAGTAGCTGTAGCTCTCTGGGAGGTGATGAGGAGGATGGGTTTCCCAATTCGATTTATAGAATGGATGAAAATCTTATATTCTGACCCCATGGCATCTATACGAGTGAATGAACGGATCTCTGCCCCCTTGCACTTGCGGAGGGGCACCAGACAAGGCTGCCCTCTCTCTCCGGCCCTCTTCGCTCTGGCCCGTTGCTGAAGCACTCAGAACATCCCCCAACATACGTGGCCTTCGGGTGGCCTGGCTGGAGGAGAGGGGGGCACTCTACACAGATGACATGTTATTATTTCTAAATTACACTGGTGCCTCTCTGCAGGGAGCACTCCAGGTCATGAACACCTTTTTGACCTTCACGGGCTTAAGGGTCAATTGGCACAAGTTGTTGCTTTTCCCGGTGGATGAGGGGGCGAGATCTTCATCCCTCACTGACCTCCCACATTGCTGGGTGGATAAATTCATGTATCTGGGGATTGGTAGTTTCTAGTAGTGGTGACTTTTTGAGACAATTTGGACCAAATAATAGCTGACACTAAACTCAAACTGAAGGCGTGGAACAACCTCCCCCTTTCCTTACTTGGTCGCATTAACCTAATAAAAATGAAGATACTCCCTAAATCCACATATATCTTCAGGAACTCCCCACACTGGCTTCCCAAAAAGTTCTTTAACTCACTTAAACAGCTCTTAGAATTTATTCAGCACTCCAAACCTCCCAGATTTAAATACACGACCCTAACAACAGATTGTTTTAAGTATTTTCTAGCCTGGCAGCTGGTAACAGCCAACTTGTGGCTACAGCCAGATCTCACTAATCCGGCCATAGTTTTGGAGGCTGCAATAGTACAATCTTTGGAGGGTCTAAAACTCCTCTTATACAGAGGGCTGAAGACCCCTCACCCCCTCTATGCCGATCACCTTATGGGCCTGGACGACGGGGGGAGCATTAAATATTGCTCTCACCCCAAGAATTATCACCTCATGCCCCTATATGGCTTAATCCCAATCTCCCTCACTTCTTCACCATACCAGATCTGCAGGCATGGGATAAATATAAGATTACCCAACTGGAACATATTACAAACTCGATCTTAACCCCCTCTCAGACCTACGAACGAAATATAACCTACCTGAATACTATTACTTTAGATATCTCCAATTGGAACACGCCTTCAGATGTCAGTTCCAGGGCAAACCAGTTTGTCACTTGTACACAGAGATTGAGGCTACTCTGAGAGTGCCCGGGCTGGAGAAGCCCATCTCTCAATTTTACGGGTATTTCATTACAGCTTCTAGCCCAGAGTTGTCATCTTTACATCAGAAATGGCTAAGAGACATACCAGATTTGGATGAGGACGATTGGACAGATATGGAGTCTCCCCTTTTCGACCTTGTTCTCCACCAGGGACAGGATGGTTCAATTTAAAATTTTACACTGAGCATACTTTACCCCCAACAGACTGCACAAGATTTCAGTGACACACCCTTCCACATGCTGGCATTGTACATCCCCATCAGCAGACCATATATTCTGGGATTGCCCGGCAATAAAATACTTCTGGCAGACTGTGGTGACCATAATTAACCAAACTACTAAACTTGCGGTGCCAATAGAACCAAGATACTGCTTGGTCTGGTGGAACAACTTATTCTGAATACTGCTAGACGCACGCTAATCAGTATCCTGCTCTACTATGCCCGCAAAGCCATAACAATGTGCTGGAAACAAGCCTCGCCTGCCTTTTGGAAACAACTAATAAATGGTAACCTTCCTCTCTATGAGTCAACATACACCAATAGGGGTTGCCCCCAAAAATTTCAAAAAATGTGGTTCTGCTGGATTCAAGACTCTACCACGGCTACCTAAACAGCTAACATGATTCATCACGCACCCAGACTTCCACCCATGAATTATCAACTTGCTGAGCACCTCCCCAAGCTAAATCTTGGAACCTATATTTGAGCCACTTCACTATGGACTAGATCCCACTCTCCTCGGAGGGTTTCTGTAGTAGTAGATAGGGCTATTGAACGCCATAATTGTTTTTACTTTGTTTTGGACCAATTGGTCTGCCCCTGCGTGGGTCCATGTCTTATATGTTATGTCTTCGTATTTGTTTGTCTTTGTTTTCTCGGAAAACAATAAAAATATATATATTAAAAATATATATATATATATACCATTGTGAATAAGATA
>BLSH010546514.1:92418-118505 GCA_018402905.1 Glandirana rugosa
GTGACAAGACGTTTGTAGACCTAAGGTCTACAAACGTCTTGTCACTATAGTATAGTGACAAGACGTTTGTAGACGTTTGACCCAAACTTTGAGATCGTCTCGCTTTGGTATATGGACAAGAAGAGATACGACATCAAAGTGTGTGTGTGAAACGTCTACACACGTCTTGTCTACAAGTCAATAATCGCCGAAATAAATTTCACTGAGTGTCTGAAGCAGATGTTTGCAGAACAGTGATATGATATCACTGTTCTGCAAACATCTGGAATCCAGATGTTTGCAGAACAGTGATATCATATCACTGTTCTGCAAACATCTGCAAACTGGGTTTGAAACTCTAGCAGAGCGAAACCATATACCTGTTCTTCTCTATGCTGTAGTTTCACACACACTTTGCAGATGTGTGCAGAACAGATGTTCAGTTATTAGCGGCTATATTTAAAGTGACACACAGACTTTGCAGATTTGCAGATGTGTGCAGAACAGATGTTCAGTTTTTTTTAAATATTTAAAGTTATTTCCCTGTCCCCATTTCTTTGTAGGGCACGTGTTCCACCCTTACCCCCATTTTCCTTCCTTTTGCAGACCTCTAGGACCTTCCTGGACTTTTTTACAACAATTTTCAGAACTTTCATTAAAATTACTAGAACCCCGGACCCGAACCCGGACTTTTTTTGAAAAGTCCGGGTTCGGGTCCGGGTCCCGGACACCCCAAAGTTCGGTACGGACCCGAACTTTACAGTCCGGGTTTGCTCAACTCTAGTCCCGAGGACCG
Source organism: Glandirana rugosa (assembly GCA_018402905.1). NCBI lineage: Eukaryota > Metazoa > Chordata > Amphibia > Anura > Ranidae > Glandirana > Glandirana rugosa. The sequence continues at coordinate 93,194 of BLSH010546514.1, forward strand.
GAGTTGAGAACCACTGACTTAGCAGATAGCATTTTCAGCCTGACAATTTAAATCAATTAAAGTGTTGCCGAGTCAAAAATGTCACAAGAACCAACAAAATAAAGAGAGCTTATATGCTTTATACTAGTGATCTTGCCTATTCCTCAGATCCTTTCTCCATTTCTATGGCTGCCTGAAAAAATTGCACATTCAACACTTCCAGGAATATTAATGCCAGCTTTCATTTTCCGCATGCTGTGATCCTCCTGTTGTGTGTTGTGGTGACTTAGTGGAGGATCAACACCTGACATACCCAAAAATGTGTTGAATGTGAAGAGGCTGGTGCTTGCCAAGAAAGCGAAGATCTAAGAAACAAGTAGCTGAAAATTTAGTGTAAGCCATCTTCATTTGCAAGTTACATTTTTTTGCCATTGTTTAAATGGAGGATTCCCATGAAAGAAAATATTCTCAGGATAATTATTTACATATAAAGCTGGCCAGAGATAAAGAAATGTCTATTCTAGGACAAAACACCCTTTAGTGCTCGCAGAATCTGATGAGTGTTTTTTCAGTGGTACAGTGTTGGAGGACCTTGAAATGGTCCCAAGGTGTAAAAGTCCAAAGAACTCAAAACTTAAAGTACTGTATAAAAGAACAGAAATTCCACATAAAAAGTAAAGTACCTTTAAAGTAAATAACACTACTGTAAAGGTGAGTCCCATTAAAGTAAAACTATAGTCACACTTTTTTTTTTCATTTTGGATAGAGTAAGGAAGGGAGGGTCATAACCCCTGTCAGTTTACTTTTTGCTATCTGTGTCCCATTGGGGAGATTTCCCTTCACTTCCTGTGCCATAGCCAAAACAGGAATGGAGAGGAAATACCTGAAAATATGGGATTTTCTTTACTTTCACTTTCAATGATGATGGTAAGCAGGACAAATAGAGAGGGTGAATCCCCCTAATGGGGAAACAGACGGCAATAAAAACTGACAGGTGTTCTAATCAATTTCCACTTTGTCCAAAACTAAAAAAAAAGTTTTGCCTTTTTTTGTACCATTCATGAAAGTTGAACTAAGTACATTGTTGGAGGGCAACATGATTTTTCCATAATGCAAGAACTTTGAAATCTAATCACATCTAGCCTGGAAGTAACCTGGAATGCAATTCAAAATGTTTTCCCTATGGAACTAAACAGTGCATATCAACCTTCATCTGGGAGTCTTGCCCTCTGGCAGGGGGAGTAAAAAGCTGGGGAATGTAAGCCACATGGTGCAATAAAGATTGAAGTGCGGGATTCTTCAATAGTCAACTACTGATAAGGTGATTGATTGCTTGAGTCACCGAAGATCAAAGGCCACCTGCCAATGGAGTATGACCTGGGTCAAAACATGGACATATACTGCCTCTAGTGGGCAACACAAGCATGCGTCCTAGGAGACAGACTCAAGGAAAGGAAGTCTGCTATCATTGGACAAAATGCGGAAGTAGGCTGGGCGTGTGTGTGGATGATGCATGAATGGGTTTAAAAAGCTAGCGTTTCTTCCTGCTAGCCCCTCTCTCCATTCCATCAGGCTAGCCAGAACAGCATCTTGAGGACAGCGTCATGTAACATACCATGTGTTTACTGCGCTCTCGGTAATATTTTCTCCATGTTTTATGTTAGAATTTCTACTTTCTATATAATAAATGAGACCCTCGCTTTATTAAAGCAGAGTGATTATTTATATAGCTAATCTTATTAAGGTATTATCATTGTTAATGTTATCAGAGTTTTATTAGGTTAAGAAAATAATATGTAAAATTAATTTGGGGAACCCATAACCACCCCACTTTTATTTCAAATGGTACCCCAGTAGCAGCAGTGTAGATATTTAATTTGGCATCCACAGAAGAAGGAGTGTGGAAAGAAGTTCTACACAGAATCCATAACCCTAATATATTTTTTGTCTTGAGTTCCTCTAAGCTAAGGAATCCTCAATGTTACAAGAGCACCCAGAACCGCAAGCATTTCTCAGTGGAAAAGGTTTGCATTGAAACGTGAATTCTGAAGCCCTGCCCGATTAGTCCTAAAAGTTCTGTGAAACATTTCATCAAGAAGTGGACGCGCATCTTTGGTGAGATTTTTGGCTGGTATATGTGTGTGTGTTAAAGTTTGTTGTATTGTTAATGCAAATGTGTTAGGCCTGTTAGCTGTGCAATCATGTAAGTGAGAAAGGGATTGATCACCCTTGGTTAACTGATTCACCCTGCAGATTTATAGGAGAAACCATACGTCTTTGAGGAGAAAGTGGGAGAAATATCGATTATATTTTATATTTTTTGAAAAACAGATTTCTGTCTCTAAGAGCGTCCACATGTGGCCTAGAATCTGAAATAAGAGGGTTACAGTTGGTAGTAAGGAGGGTAGTTCTGTAGAACTACAAGTCCTTATAAGTTTTTAAACAACTTTGTGTGTCTGTGTGAGCATTGTGTTAGCAGCTTTTACTGTGTAGACTGGTCTTCAGAGAACTTAATTAGCATATCCATGGAGATCATTGGAATGTTCATTGAAAAGCATGGGTCTGCCAATTTTAACACCATGCCAGAAAATGCACTGACTCCCCAATTTAATGATTTATTAAAACAATGTGAGATTCAGAATGAGAATTTGAAATATAAACCCTCATCTAAAAAAAGCCAAAAAAGTGAGAATGGCAAATGTGGTATGCATGCTATTAAGAATGATTGACATTGCTCAACACAAAGAGGTTGAATTAATGAATGAGAAGTGTGTATTGGAACAGAAAATGAGTGAATTGGAGGAAATGTGTAAACTAAGGGAAAGTTGTATTGGGGTAAATCAAAGAGAAGCTGAGAATGAGCGTATTATAACACTGCTTAGGAAGGAGCTACGGGAAGCTCAGACGGCTATATTGGAGTCATCCTCCAAACATGTAAAGGCTGAGCAGTCTCAATGTTTACCACAGATAGAAGCTTTAGAAGTTAGGGAAACCAGATGCTCTTATTGCTGAAAGTGGCATTGCTTTGATTGGAATCAATGCTGGTAAGGTGGAGGAGGAGTAAACAAAAGTGCTATAACTGCTCTTGAAATTGATTCAGGGGTTGAAATGGAAAACGCGCCTGATCTTTTCGAGAACAGTAGCAATGTGACAGTGGAGACTTCGGATGAGTCCATTGTTAGCGATTACTCCTCAGACAGTGACAGTGTGAAGTCAATTGATTCCAAACATAGTAATGATATGCAGCAATGTGAGTCGCCATCGCCATGTGCTCACAGACGGACCTGTGCAGGAAGACCAGCTCACAAGTGCTTTGTCTGTAAAAAGTGGGGTCACATTGCGAGATATTTTTTGGTGTCTAATAATAATAATATGCAAAGGAAGTCACACTACCCTAAAACTACACCGAAGCGTTATGAAGTTTATTCTGCCAGATGGGGTAGCAATCCAAGGCATAGAGGCCATAATTATCAAACCCGTGTCCCCTTTAAAACCCAGATGCTGAGATTACAAACTGAAAATAGTCAGTTAAGACAGGAAAGACATCGGTATATGGAGCAGCTAAATAAATTCAAAACGGAGGTAGCCGCATGGTCACACAGTAATAGCACTGGGGGAAGCAAATCTTTTGTTAACAGCCCTTAGTGAGTTGCATTGATGGTAAGAATTTTCTGGTTAATGTTTTTGTGCTATGAATAAGGTTTAGATGCGAGTCTTTTGGTTTTGGCTTTAGTTTTTGGAATATTATGGAGGACCTTGATGTATTTTTAGTAGTTTCAAGGGTAACCCTCTGTATTTTTCTTTTTTTCTTCTTATTTGTTTATCTTTTTTTATTACTATTATTTTTTTCTTCTCTTCTTTTTGTTAATGATTTATTTTTTTTTTAATTCATTTATTTTGATTTGTTTTGTTTTGTTCAGGTGGAAAAATTGCAAATTGTTAGGTTTAGTCCGCCATAGTAGCCTCTGGAGATTTCTTCGTTTTTTTAAAATTTTCATTCAGGTGGAAACAAATTCCAAAAGGTTTAGATTTTGTCCACCTGAAAGGGGAGTTAATGTATAGGTTTTAAGTAACAGATATGTATGCATTCTTTTTGTTTTTTTTTTACGTTTAAAATGAGAACTGTTGGAAAACAGCATTCATTTTTTTGTTTTTTTCCTTATCATGGGGATCCAGTTTAGAGTGTGTTCAGCCTAAAGAAGTCATTGGCTGTTTTAATAGTTTGTTCAGAGTGGCAGAAGCCAGGAAAACTAAGTTCCTGGGTTCCAAGGGAGGTTCTGTAAGAAAAATGCAAGCGAATAGATAATGCGGATAAGATTTGATTCTGCCTTTGTTTTTCACTTTCAGAGTCCTGGTGGAGCGAAAGATTGGAGAGGTCTCTGGGACATGAATGAAAGATGTTCATCTGGTTGGCAGTTTGTCTGTGCCATGCCATATCGAAAAGTTGTTCTGGCAAAGATTCAAATTAATATTTGCAATATAAGATTTATTTTTCTCATGGACAATTTAGTGTTAACGCTGCATCTGAAAGACTGTGCCCATCAACAAGACTTGTGGAGCATTTTGCCAGAATCTCTCATGTAAGTTATGAATGCAAATGTACTGTAAATTCAAGTACAATGGGTTGGAGGTTAGGGAAGGAATGTAACCTATCCAATCCGTCAGAACAAGAAATGTAAAATATGTTTTTGTTTTTTTGGAGAAGAATTGAAAGGAAATATGTTTTTTGATGTGTGACATATATTGGCATAACTGAATTAACATGGTGCAGGTACCCAGGAGGCTGACACTTAGGTGTCTGTTGGCCAGACTGGAGAGCTCCAGATGACACATCAACAGAGTGAGAATTTCCTTGTAGGGGTGGTGTCTCTATTTTAGCAGTCCCATAGTGAAGGTATCGGTTACAGGACATGTGGGACACCAAAGCTGCACATAGTGGAGATACAGCTGGTTGATGTCTCACCTGAGCAGTTGAAACCCTGCACAAGTGATGCCCATATCTTCTCACAAAAACATGCTCCGTTGGAAAGAGGGGAATTGTTACAAATGATTCTAAGCTCTTCCCGTATGCTGGCTACCAGGGTACAGTATGCTTTTATCACAGGGCACCTCAGCGTCTCACAGTGGTTGATAAAAATGTATTACCCTATATATGCTGAATATACACTGAATCAAGTGCGATCGTTGTACCAGCGGCTTGCTCTCAGAGGTGTGTGGACACAGAATGATGTTCATTCAGGACGGTTATTTATGAGGAGCAAACGAAAGAGGAGGGATGTATTCAGCACTATATTGGGGGGGGGGGGGGGATAGGAGCAGGGACAGGTGTTATTAATGAAGTGAATATCAGTATCCTGAGGAACAAACTCTCAGCTATAGTGGCACACAGTAAGTGGGGCTTTGTTACTCAGAGAGAGATTATTGACATCCCTAATAACATTCAGTTGATAACATTCAATTGAATACCCCAGGTTAAAGTGGCTTGAGATTTTATCTACCATTTTGAGAGCTTGGTAGAGAGTGTGGTGGTACAAAGGAAGAATGCGTCATGGGCTTTGACATGCACGCAGGAGCAGACGAAATTATCAACCAACATCAAGCTGATTGTGCAGTCTTTGCATGAGGGACAGTGGCCTTATGAGTTAGCTTCACAGCTCAGTAAGATTTTTGCCAAAACACATTGTTTACAATAATCCAAAGTGGTGGTCTAATGCCTGGAGGGGCTGCCCTAGTTTGGATTATGAAAGGTGTTTGGATTCCTCGTTGATCCCATATACATAAGTGCAGACTCGGTCTGTATATTCTGTGGTATCAATGGGCTTACTGACTGGGGATACTACCTAGTTGCATTTGAGGCTAAATTACCCACCTGTGGTAAGAGTGGAGGGAAGCTGGAGGCAGGTTGATATTTCCCTCTGAGGCATGACCATGATGTCCTTGGGATGCCAGATCAGTACGCCGTTGGGAATGTTAAGTTTCACTCTGTGTTCTGGATGGAGGGATCACTGCTGAGAAGGAAGCACCTGGGTATTATTTTGGACACAGACGAGTTTGTTTCTTTGTCCTAAAGGATACCAATGTAACGTTAGTCATGGAACTAGGGTATTCCTTGAACCTAATCATAGTTAGAGGTGCATGGTATACCCTGGGCATGGTCTCTGAAATCCAGGCACAGGGATGGAATGTGGTGATTCTGTCATTGTTTCAGGTTTACACGTGTTTGACCAAAAATTTATATAAAAGTTTTGCATATATCTAGGCAAGTTGAGGGACGAATTGACGGTAAGGTTTCTGCGTACAATTTAGAGGCTTTGCTGCCAATTCAGAGTCCCGGAGTACCGTGTATATGCCAGAATTGCGGTAGGAAAGGCCATATTGAGCAAGCCTGCCTAATCCTGACCCGTATACATAATGAAGGGTTATAGGAGTTTTGGGGTGGGTTGCTTAATTTGGTGGGTCTTATGTATATGGACATATTATGGTGATGGTTTGGTTGGTGTGATAGTATAGTTTGATATAAAAGTATTAGCTTAGTAAGATGGGTGAGTACGGGCCTCCTTGAGGTTCTGTATCTGAAAACTGGTTAAAATGTGGCTCTGAGTGTGTGTTGGTGCATGGTGAGTGAATGGACACCCCTTGCCTATATTGCACCCCATCATGAAGAGACCAGAAAGGAGAAGACATGGAATGGTGCCATTGGCACTGTCCCTGAAGAATGGTGGTAGGTGTATCACCCAGAGGCAAAGCGGCACAAGCTGGGAAGCAGGACACGCTAGGACAGCTATGAACTGAGCCAGAGGAGCTGTTGCTGAAGAATGGTGGTAGGCGATCGCCCAGAGGCAGAGCGGCACATGTTGGGAAGCACAAAATGTTAAGACATTTATGGACTGTGCCATACGAGCTGTTTCGGAGGAAGGTAGGTGTGTACCCTTCAGGCACAAAGCGGCATATGTTGGAGGGCAACATGATTTTTCCATAATGCAAGAACTTTGAAATCTAATCACATCTAGCCTTCACACTGCTGGAAGTAACCTGGAATGCAATTCATCAGGTTTTCCTTATGGAACTGAACAGTGCATATCAACCTTCATCTGGGAGTCTTGCCTCTTGGCGGGGGGAGTAAAAATCTGCAATGTAAGCCACATCATGTAATAAAGATTGAAGTGCCGGATTCTTCAATAGTCAACTGCTGATAAGGTGATTGATTGCTTGAGTCACCGAAGATCAAAGGCCAGCTACCAATGAAGTATGACCCAGGTCAAAACATGGACATATACTGCCTCTAGTGGGCAACACAAGCATGCATCCTAGGAGACAGACTCAAGGAAAGGAAGTCTGCTACCATTGGACAGAATGCGGAAGTAGACTGGGCATGTGTGTGGATGATGCATGAATGGGTTTAAAAGCCAGTGTTTCTTCCTGCTAGCCCCTCTCTACGTTCCATCAGGCTAGCCAGAACAGCATCTTGAGGACAGCGTCATGTAACGTATAATGTGTTTACTGTGCACTCTCTAATATTTTCGCTTAGTGTTTTATTTTAGCATTTCTACTTTCTGTATAATAAATGAGACCCTTGCTTTATTAAAGCAGAGTGATTATTTATTTTGTTAATGTTATCAGAGTTTTAGTAGGTTAACGAATTATAGGAATAGACAAATTAATATGTAAAATAAATTTGGGGAACCCATAACTACCCCACTTTTATTTCACACATACTGTATATCTGTAGTGTTTACTTGTCTCTCCAAAGCTCTAAGTGTTGTTTATCTCTGGTATTCTGTTCCTCTGTTATCAGCATGAGTCACTCTGAGAAGTTCTCCGAGATAACATGAGCTACAAATTTGTGTCGGGGAGGGTGCTTAGAGAGAGATCAGCACTGAGCTTGTCACGATACAGCTCTGCATGCTCCTTCATTCCTCTGCCTATGTGGAGGGGGGGTGTGTCCCTTTCCTCCAATCAGCTCTCACACAGTGTAAGTGTAGTCTCCCCACCCACCCCTATGTACTGCTGAAAGATTTCTAACATGCTCTGCGCTTTTCAAAGGGTGTAGAATGGGGAAGACAGCAGATATACAAGTAAAACTTATGTAGGAGGATTTTTTTCATCTCTGTGTATCATCTAAGGCTATTCACTTCACTGGGTATATGTGAGGGTTTACATCCACTTTAATGTGCCAGTTAGCAGAATGTGTCATGTATATAAGTGGAGCATCACTTGACATTTTGATATGTTCGTTTGTACAAGGCTACGTCATGCAACACATTTTCAAAAACACAGAATAGTCAATGTCTAAACTGCAGCTGCATGGGTCAAAGCAATGTAAAATTATTTATTATGTCAATAGGAAAACTGGATGCATGTGCCAAATACAAACTGCATAAAAGAGAAACAATGGTCACAAGCCTCAGCTCATAAATAGAGATCAATGGATATCTGATAACAGTATCTAAATGTCAAAAATAGAAGTCTTAATAATGACCACAGAATAAATGAGCAAATATTGACCCTCATCTGGACAACATTTGTTCATTTTGAGGTTTAAAAACTGGAATTTAGAGCAGGTTTGCCATTAGGAAACTGTCCCTTTGGAAGGCCAGTGCATAAATACATACAGGATGGATTAAGGAGAGCAAAACACTGGATTCTAAGCAATAGAAAAGAGTAATATGACCTGTCCTGATCTACTGTTACAACCAGGAGGAGTTTACATTTAGCAAAAGCCAAAAAGATGCCTTGAAGCAACAGAACCAATTAAGTTATTTAACATGAATGGGTTTCCCTTATGGGCAGCCATCTCGTGGGAGTTATTAGGTCTTATAATGATCAAAGGATATGAGGCTATTTTATTGGACCAGGTGTACTACTGTGTAAACATTGTTGCCTTTTAATGTTCCTATATCCCAGAATGTCATTATATTAACTGCTAAAAAATATTCAAAAGTGGTTTTACTGCCTTTCCAGTCAATTGCAATACAAACAATGTGGTCAGGTAACATATCCTACTAGTAATCAGTGCAGTTCTCCAGGTGCTCTGGAGTTCCAGTCTGACCAAAGTTCCACGCCAGTCCGAAAAAAAAAACCTGCAAGTACATTCATAGCCATTCCAGAATTTTATTCTATCATTGAGGATATTAAACTGCACAACACTTTGGGCAACGTTAACCCTTCATGAAGTGCTTTGGTGAAGGGCCAAACATAGGGCAGTTTTGGGTATTTATGAACCTTTACAGGAAGGTCTGTTGTTAGTCCAGATGGTCTTTTTATTTGGAACAATTGTGAAACAGTGAATTTCCCTAATAGGCCCCCTTCCAGGTCTTTGGAAGTATTAGGTGTTTTTTTGTCCTCATCAGAAATGGTTCACACTGATGGGATCTCAAATGTGACTTGAGTCACACTGAATCACATGACAATAGAAATAACATTGCTTCCAATGGTGCCCAGTCACATTAATGCAGCACAGCTGCAATGCTAGTTTGAAACGCTAATAAAAGTTTGAATTAAACTCCATTTATGTTAACACATTGTTTTATTAAGGCAACATCAAAGGTGATGCATCAAAAATGCATGTTTTGCAAAAATGAAAATAAAATATATTTCAAAATAAAATTTTTGTAAAGAGAAAATTGTATACTTATTCATAAAACCTGCAAATCATTTTGAAATCAGAAAGTGCATTTATGAGACATTCTACTTTAAACCCCCTCTCTGGGCAAGTCTGGTTTTTAACCCTAACCCTTCCCAATTCCTCTAGAGAATCTTTTTTTTACCTATTCCAGAAAAATCCTCGGCACCACAATTTACCTTTAGGGTCTTCTTCTTTGACCGACACAAGAAGGAGCAATCTGAATTGATGTCAATGTGTCATTTAGGAGAACTGTCCAGAAATAATCTTGACTAGAATCCAAACTCAGCTTTTAGTGTGTGGGGCATTAAGAAGACCAGTCTCCCCAATGGGAAATTATGCCACAATGACAATTATCAGGTAACATGTCCTAATATATTAGGACAAGAAGGAACCAGTGGCCGTTTAAAGAAATGCTTCAACAAGAAGTGTCCCTGTATGGCATCTTTGCATTTTTTGCCCCCATGAAGCACAGTGCTCAATTTAGCAAAATTCACTTATCTGATAACTCCAGCACTAAAGAATCCCATTTTGTACTTGCTGCTTATGAGGGGGCCAGGGATCTATGTTTGCTATAATTAACCATGTCTGTACTGTGCTGACAGATTTCATTATTAGTTGTAAACTAAAACCAAAAAAGGGTTAAAGATTTAGAAGATTGATTTTGCATTGTATGCTAATTAAAAGGAAACTCAGCTTGTCTTTTGCCTTTCTATTAGATGAGCTTCCTCTGAACTTTAGAATAGTTTGGAGTCTGCCATGACACCTTCTTATAAGAAAAATCTAAAAAGTAAGCACCAGGGTCATTTGTTTGAAACCCAACCATGCCACTACCTGCACAAAGTTTGCATGTTCATATATAGATATATGTAAAGTACTGCGCAAATTGACTGCACTATACAAGTACCTATAATAAATAAATAAAATAAAAGGTTTAGAAATATATATTTATCTTTTTAAATTTTCTTTAGGTATACGGTGTGAATGGAAACACGCAACAAACCTATAGATAGGTTTTCTCAAATTTCAATGCAAAAGTGGAAATACACCTTAAAGTGGCTGTAAAACCAATATGCATTGCAACGTGTAAAGATAGGGAACATAACTAGTAATTGCTTTTAATATCAAAAAATGATAATTAAAAATGTTTTATCTTTATGTCTTAGGTCACCATGTTTCTTTCTTTATAATTCACCATAACCAGGGCCAGGGGCTGGGCTAAGCTGAAGCAAATCACATGTCCTGGTGACCAAGGGTTGACGTAGGCTGGCCATACATTATACAATTCTCTTGAACAATTTTCCTTTAGATTTACCAAAAATATATAATATGAGGTCACACCTAACTGCTTTCAATTTGTATGCCATCAGGCAGGATCTTGCACTACATAGTTGGGGGTAAATATAAAGGAAATTGAATAAGAAAATTGTATAAGATATGGCCAGCCTTAGTCTTTGGCCTTATCTATCAGATCATGGTCATACAGTCCAAGTGTCTCCATGCACAGCTTCCAGGCGGATGAATGCAAACTTTCTTCCAGTATTTTCCAATAATATGCTGAATGCATCTTGCCATTAATTTTGACTACATTTTGTGTGTCTCTGTAACTCATACACCCCATACCCGGAGGGATCCACCTTCACGTTTTACAGTAGAGATAGTGTGTTTCTCTTTTCAGGCCATGAAGACTCCTTTCCAAACATAGTACTTATGGTCGTGACCATATTTTGGTCTCATCACTCCAAATGATTTAGTTCCAGAAATGATTAGGCCGTTCTAGGTGCAGTTTGGTATATTAAAAGATGGCTGCTTTGTGATATTGGTGCAGCAAAAATGGCTAACATTTTAGAAATGTAAATTGTACAGTATATTATAAACACAGGTACCTAAAATATGTACCAACAATGTATTTACTAAATTAAGGTTAAAAGAAAAGAGACTCTTTTAAAATGCGCTTATATTCATGTAGATCGAGTGGCTGTCATACTACAGTGTTACATAGCACTTGTGTACAGCCCACCTCACTTTCACGCCACAAACATAAATCAATGAACGTAAAAAAAGACAACATTACCAGATGTTACTGTCTACTAGACTGTGGAAAAATCGTAACATGAAAAACACAGCTTCCAGAATAGTTTAAACTTTCATTCCAGGAATGTGCTATGGCTTTCAAGGCATTTTAAAAATAGGACATACGTTCTTTTGTTTTGTATATATGTCTTGGGTCTGACCTTTCTCAGATTACGCTACCCATTAACAATAGAGGTATTTAGTAAGTTCTAAAGGGAAGTCACACAGCATGAAGACAGATTACGTGCAAATATGTAGTCAGTGCGCTGAAAAGCACATTATATGCGCAGCACAATAGCATTAAAAAACATATTTTAAAATATTTCTCGATTTCCTTAATATAACCCTGGACAATTTATTTTAAATGTACTTTCGGCATATCACTTTTGCAGGAAATCTATTTTATAAATCCACCACCCATTGTGTAAAGTAGTACTTCCTCCCATCTCCCTAGAGCATGCAGGATTTGGACAACCCATCTTGTGCATAGAAAAAATATTTACTTTGCTATTGTTTGCTATAAAAAGGAAGATTCCTAAGAAAGCACAGAGTGACAGTTACAATGTCCTTGTATGTCACCGTATCATTATCACAGTAAGGCATAAAGAGTACTTGGAACAGATTTAATAGTAACATTACATAAAGGAATTAATAAACTATGAGATTCCTGGAACCACTGGAGCAAACTTGTTACACGGGAAGACCATCTGGAAAATAGGTATCTTTGAACTTTAGAGGCTCCTGTTTACCCTTTTGCTAATGATCCATGTACTCTTTAAACTGCAAATTATTTTCAAAGACAAACGGCTTGTTTACAAGTTAACAGAAGCATGAGTGCATGATTATGAAGACAAAATTATGAATATTGTATGGAGTCAACACAACAAATTTTCCCGATTTATTTTAGTTTTTTTTAAAAATCAGAATGATGTAAATATAATTTACCTTTACACATTTAAAGTTATAGCCCGCTTTGTTATTTTTACCAACAGGTAAGCCTATAATAAAGACTTACCTGCAGGTAAAATGAATATATCCTAAACGTGCACTGTTCAGGAGCTATTCACCCTGCATGGAGCCGCTGATGTCACCGATGCACGGTGCATACCGTGCCGGACCTTCAGAGCTTCTTGCTGGTACTGAGGGCTCCCGAGCGCATCACGGATCCGGCCGCTCAGTGCACCAAAGCCGTGTACCCAGCAGAAAGGGCTTCGTTCGAAGGTATTTCATAATGTACTAATATGCAATGCATACTAGCACATTATGCAATTGTCTTACAGGTTTTTTGTTTTTTATATATTCTGCAGCGCTTTACTACCGCTTTAATATAATAATAACAACATGACTTATCACTTCTGTTCACTATTATTATTATATTATTTCAGGTACTTATATAGCGCTGTCAATTTATGCAGCGCTTTACATATACATTGTACATTGACATCAGTCTGTACCCTCAAGGAGCTTACAATCTAAGGTCCCTAACTCACATTCATACATATACTAGGGTCAATTTAGACAGGATCTAATTAACGTACCAGCATGTCTTTGGGGTGTGTGAGGAAACCGGAGTACTCGGAGGAAAACCATGCAGGCACAGGGAGAACATGCAAACTCCAGGCAGTTAGTGTCGTGGTTGGGATTCAAACCAGCGACCCTGGTCCACTATTGCCCACTATTGTATTTGTTTCACCAGGGTTGATGCATGTGGGCAAATACAGGTCTTGTATGCAAATCATTGTTTAGACAAGCCTTCCCATATTTGCAATAGCTCTTATTAACCTCTATGGCAGTGTTTCTCAAACTTTTTTGCCTTGTGGTGCACCAAAAAGATCTAAAAATGTTCACAGCACACCTGAAAAGATTTAAAAATTTTGTGGTGAAGAACTTTTTTATTTTTACATATATATTTCATTTTAAATTTGAAGGATGTGCCTGCTTTCGAGAGAAAATCAGATTGAAGCGATTGTAATCTTCTTTGCACTTTCATTTAACAGTTTCTCTTTCAGAGTTCCAGAAATGATTAAGTATTTCTCCACTGTTAAACAATGAACAAACTTTATTTATAAGGCCACATTTACACTACTTATCTTCCATAGAGTCAAAACTATCAAAAATGAACTGGCCCCCAGCAGACTACTGTCTAGACAACTGAACAAAATGCCCCCAAAAGATGCAGACTGTTACAGATGTCGAAAACTCCATTGCTGGTCTTGCTCCATTCTTCATAAGAGAATCAAAACCTTTCAATCTTCCAACCGCATACAAACTTGGCCCATCATTTCTCATCTTGACTGCTCATCTCAATACATAATTTATGTATCGACTTGTCCATGCAACCTCCAATATGTCGGAAGGACCATCCAGACCTTCCGCCAAAGATTCAACAAACATAGATCCAACATCAACAGGGCATTTCGGGAACATAGCGTGTCCCGTCACTTTTCTGTGGACCATGAGCGCAACCCAGATCTGATCATAGCTACGATCATAGAGCAAATCCCGGAATCCATTAACTACAACCGATTCACCAGACTCTGCCAGAGAGAATCATACTGGATTTACCAGTTGAACACACTCATTCCCAATGGACTCAACGAAGCAATAGAGTCTTACTAGAAACATGTACAGAAAAGACTGAGCGGACTTTCCACCTCTCCAGATGCCTTTTTTTTTTTGGTAGGGATTTTATTTATTTTCCAATCCATGGAACCTGTAGCAGACTTACCCATATGCTCACCATCAGTGAAGTACATTAATTTCATGTTTATAATACTCCCACACCCCCTTGACATGGTTATTCAACCAACATCCAGATCTTCCATTATCCCTTGCCGACTTTTTACATCCTTTTTACCCTGTGATCCAGTACCACTGCCTATAGAATTACATTGGCCAGGTTCTCTGTGCATACAAGGTTAAGCTCTTGCAGGTTCCCCGCCCTATCCCGCCCACTCACACACCTTCATCTCCTTTCAATCAGCCCACTCCTCGGTGTGACGTTCGTGCAGCTGTTGTGGTTCAGGTGAGATCGCTCCCAGCTCTACGGCAGGTAAGTTCCATCCTGGGTTCCCTTCCACCTCCAGGTTCCCCTACACTCACGGGGGTTCTCCCCACATTAGCCCAGTACTCTCTGGGTTCCCACCGTAGGGAGGCATGCGGCTCCCGTACTTCCCGACTCCATCAGCCAGGCTAACACGGCTGACCGATTGGTCCCCGGCAGTCGGGTCGTCGCCTTGCATTATCTACACTCAAGGAGATCACTCCTTATTGCTAGTTCACAGCCACGGGCGGAAGGTATACCCCCGACCATCTACACCTGTTCCCACTCACGTTGGCACCCAAGTTAGAAACCCCTCCGGCTAGTTATTCATCTCCAGCCAGGCAACAATGTGTTTCTAGGAACCTGCATCTACATTAGGGTGTATTCTCTCCCCCTCTGCCTTGGTTCCTCCCAAGGATTTATCCTTTCTCCCCCAAATTATCAATCACTTATCCACCCCTTCACACACCCTCCCCTCTCTCCCCATTCTGCCATGATTCCATTCTGACATGTCTGACACTCAATTGTCCCTGCACAGTTCTCCCTTTCATTAGGTGTTTCTCCAACACTATAAGGATTATTCTCCCTATTTAGATATAAAAGCCATAGAAGAGCTGAGCATATCAGAACCACAGTACTACCACAACCATTCATCAACAGGCCAGTAACTATATTTATGATCAAGTTCATATTTTAATAAATAAACCAGGTTAGTAACCATATTTATTAGCACATTTGTAGTCTAATAAATAAAGAGCCTCCCTTTTTTATAAAATAAAATAAAAAAAGACTACATTATATCACACTGTTTTGTTCACAATGAACAAAGAGAAGGGAAGAGAAAAAGTTCAAAAGATTTATTTTAGAAAAATGTATAATTATTATAATTTTTTTTTCCAACTCCTAATGAAATTTACTAACATGTATGAAGATTTCTTATATTTTGGACTTTATATGGTTGTATATTTCATTTTTCACTCCATTATTTTATATTTTTTATGCCTTTGGATTGATGTCCAGTTTTTTAATCTTAAATGAAATATGATACTATCAAGTGGAAAGTTTTAAATCTATTGTTTCATTTATATATATGTATCCATTGTATATATATATATTTTATCTTTGTTTCTAATAGCCCTGAGGAAGGGGGAGTCCTTGATCCCCCGAAACGCGTTGGCTCGATTGTATTGCTGCTATCACAAATTATCACTTTTAATAAACATTATAGAAAGAAAAAGTTTCCTATGGTTCACCATGTATATATATATATATATATATATATATATATAGGCACTCCTATACCCACCCCCAGACATTTACAAGGGAAGTATTTTCAACCTCCCCTGAATGCTTAAAACGTCTGTTTAACTGCACTTTACATGCCGTGTTTAGCGGCGTTTTGCTGCGTTCGCGTCTAGAAGGGTTTTTTAAAATGACAAACACCTCTAAATGAAATGCTTCTAAACGCGAGTTAGGTGTTTAGGCGCGATTACAAGCTGTTACAGGCATCTGGCGTTTCAAATGCCTCTGAACTTCCGTCTGAATGTATTTTTTTGCTTTCCAAAAAAAGCCTCTGAACTCAACTGCCTGGAAACGACCTCAAACGACCCTGTGTATATGTACTGATAAGATAACATTAGAGGAGTTCAGGGGTAGCTGAAAAAAACACCCAAATGCCTTTAAACGTCCGTTTAGAGGCAGCAGTGTAAATGAAGCCTAAGCATCAAAGTTGGAATGGAATGGTCTCTATTATAATAGAATTAGAAGGATTGAGTTCTCCCGAGATCTTATACAAGTCTCGCGTTAGGAAAGGAACCATTGAATTACAGACTGACAGATATGTTCAAGGTTTCAAATCTCTAGCAATTTTAAATATTTTTCAAAACTCCCAGGGCACACCTCCAAATCTCATGTGGCACACAGTTTGAGAATCACTGCTCTATGGTAAATGCTGCCTCTGACTACACAGAGCAGTTTTGCAGCAAATTTAAATGGGTACATGGATGTACAACAGTGCAGCTGTATCCTTTTATCCTAGAGCTACCCTTTGCTGTGTACAAGTATTGCAATCTGCATTCAACAAAAAGAAAACTATTATAAGCAAGGTGGTTCACAGACTTCGCAAAGGGCTTAATAAATGTAATCAGTTCCAGACTCAAAAGCCCATAAATAATCACAATACATTTGAAGCATATGTATACCCCCAAAATGTTTTGAGTCGATGATGGATTAGAGAAGCGTTAAATACCCGGTTACTTTATTTTTACTGTCTGTGTCCTGTTGGGGAGATTTTCCTTCCATTCCTGTCATGGAGACTGAACAGGAGTGAGGGGAGTTCCCCTATCAAACATCTGTCACCAGAACAAGTGTCCTCATTGGAATACTTCCCACCTGCTTCTGTTCAAGGGACAACTATAAACCTTTTGATGTCTCATCATTTTCCCATTTCAATGAAAGTAGCCAACAGGAAAAGTAGAGAGGCTGAAACTCCCCAGTGGTAAACCGCAATAAAAAAAAAACTTGACAGGTGTTCCAACCCTTTCAAACTCTACCCAAAGCTTTAAAAATGTTTTGGCTATATAAACATTTTGATCACATTAAAGTAACTGCATGAAATGTTGTAACAGGTTATGCTTTTTGTATTCCAAGTATCAATTGGCAAATTGTTCATTAGGAGACTAAAAATATACATGAAGCCATTCAATATACGTACAAAACCCATTAGGGCAAAAGCAGCTTGCTTCAGAACACGTTGGTTGATGATGTATTCTGGTGGTCCCAAAAAAGTTAAATTTGAAAGGATATAGCATATGTCAATGTGACACAAATATAGTGGGTTGTCACTTTCCGATGCAGAAATCTGAAAATATAATATCTAGAATTTCTTCTGCCCCTACCCTTCCTGTGATAGTGCCGAGCTGTCTGTGGGCAATACGCAGTTCCTCTGCAGCCAAAACCAAATCTTGTTGCAGATAGACATCATAGCGTCTCAGTGCATCTAGGCATTCAGTGAGATGAAACCTGTGACGAGTTTGAGTTATTGTTGGAGCTCCCTGAAGAGGGTCACCATAGCTGAAAGGAAACAGAAAACAATAAATACAGAGAGATAGGGTATTACATTGTTGCACTTATTTAGAAGTACTGTGTATCATAAGCTATTGCCATATTTCTTACTTGAAGTGATATTAAAAGCTTGGTTTGTTTCTGGTATATATACTCCTCTGCTCTGTGTAATGACATTGCACAGAGTGGTCTCTTACCTCCTCTTTGGAGTCCCCCATCAGCACTCTCCGCTCCTCCTTCCCTGCAGAGACCCCGCTGCCGAAATCGGGACAAGTCCTGCACTTACCACATCCAATAGGCAGGGAGGGAGGAGTGTTGCAGATTTCGGCATACGGACAAGGGGGCTGTCAAGTCTGCAGAGATCAGAATGCGGAGAGTGGCTGTCCACATCAGTCCGTTCAGTCACCGGTCAGAGTCTCTATGGGAGCGGGAGTCACGTCCGCCGCCGCAGTGACCCGCCCCCGCTCACCGTATTCAATCACACTGACTGTTCAGTGCACACAAATAGTCTTTAATGGCTGACCATTAGCCTCACAACTTGTCAGATGACAGCCAAGGAGCCAAAAAAAAAGAGTCAATGTACCGGCGCCTCCTGTGGGGGCAGGGCTGACTTTTTTTTTTCTTTTTAGCCAGCGGGGAGGCGGCGCCCAAGTGCCCCTTATACACCAGCCGTCCCTGATTAGGAGGCAGTTTAGAGGCGCTTTACAGGTGCTAATTTTAGCTCAAAAACGCTGGTAAAGCACCTCATTGTGAAAGGGGTCTAAATAAAATTCTTGTTTTCACCATTCTTTATTGCATATTATCACTGCTGATCTTCTTCAGCCTTTTTGAAAGCCTTTACTGTTTACATAGATGTACTCTAGCAATGGCTGTATGGAATTACTTAGGGAAGCTTTTCTAATGGTGACAACAGCAGACCAGATCAGCATGTGTTGGTACACCACTTGTACTCTCCATGGGAGATAGAGACAGAGCAATGTCTCTCTCCATTAGGAAGTGCCAGAACATGAACTTATAGCTCAATAAAAAGCTGTTGTAAATGTAAATTATTCTTCACTCCTGCAGGCTTCCTCCACAGTTTATGACCAGCCCCCCCAAGATGTCATAATGTACCATAATTGACCAGGAGACTTGCAATGTATCTGAGGACTGCGGTAGTCTGTCCACATTTCATCTCTTGCTAAATGCCAGTAGAGTGAGGAACAAGGTACTGTATATATATATTAGCAAATATGAAAAAAAAAAACCTGATTCTGGTAGAAATGCATTCAGCTCTTAATTTCCTGTTGTGGGCTGACAACATAGTGTCTTTTCTGGACTGAAATTGCAACTACTGGTATCAGCCACGCACCGCTTTACTAAACTATAAATACCACCCTCCCTATCTCTGCAACAGTAGAGGGTGGTGTTCTGTAGCTTAAGAAGCTAGGCAGAGTTTATAACACTGCTTGAGAAAAAAAACGCACAGTGCACAGGACAACACTGGCTTTCTGGCAGGATTAACCGGTCTGTTTTGAACCTATTGAGTTCATTCTTAGGATTTACATACAAATTAGAGTGACTGCTCTCACTTAAAATAGGGCAGAAAACAGGTAAGAAGGGCAAGCAACTAGAGATGTCAGCATATACCTGCAGCAGCTGTTATTTACATTTAAAATGGCCAGATGCCAGGACATTCGGATTGGGCAAAGTTACATAGTTAGCCTGGTTGAAAAAAGACACAAGTCCATCTAGTTCAACCAATAAAATGGGGAAAGAAAGTTGTGGCACCTCAGTGTAGTAACAGAATTTACCTGTCTCCTTCTGCCTTACACAGATTTCTGCTGATCAACAAGGCAGCCCATCATAGCGATGAAGTAAATTGGCTGTAGCTGTAACTTTTTAAAGTGATAAACAAGAGGATAAATAAAAAAGGAGGTAAGGGCTCTCAGTACACTGATCATCTTCTACAGATATCCCTACAGGAAGGTGGCACTGGTGTTGTTCTCAGCATGGCAATCAGGAAGGTTTGTAAGCAAATCCAGATCATGTTTATGTACGCAATTAAAGGCAGCAAAAAGGAGATGTAGCTTAGTCCGCTGCCTCGAAGATGTCAACCAGAATGAACAGACTGAAAATGACAGTGATCTCTAGTGTTTGTTTAAGTACGTCCAACCTGGTTAAAGAAAAACTAATAAACATTGTCTGTCCTAGTCTCTTTCTACACATAAGTGCACCAAGATCAACTGTATACTTAGGCTTCAAAATTTCACTTACATGGTTTCTAAAGTCTCTCTGAGGATTCTTAAGAAGTCACCAACCCCTTCATCTGTTTGGCAGGACAACAGACATATTGGTGGCAGTCCATGCTGTCTGCATAGCTCCTTCACAGTAGACAAATTGTCTTGGCTCAGCAGATCCATTTTGTTCAGTACTACAATGACACTCCTTGGACCATCCACCTGTGCACTGGAGAACATGTTATGCAGGTGGGCCAAAATGAAGTCTTGAGATAGGGAACTATTGCTCACATCAATTACAGCTACAAGAATGTCTGCTTCAGTGACCCTTAGAAAGAAACAAAAGGAAAATAGTATTTTATATCAATATGCAAGTCAAGTCATATGTCATTGCACTAAACTCTTCCTATTATTTAATTACTACATGCCACACGATTCACTTTCCATTCTCTAAGGGCCTACTTTGACAGTGTTAGATTTTGTATCGATGGGCAAATACAGCCCTTTTTCATTTTCATTCAGCTTGCACTTAAACAATGTAACCACTTCAGCCCTGGAAGGATTTCCCACATTAGGACCAGAACACTTTTTGCAATTCGGCACTGCATCACTTTAACTAACAATTGCGCGGTTGTGCTGTGTTGTACCCAAACGAAATTGGCGTCCTTTTTTCCCCACAAATAGTTTTCTTTTGGTGGTATTTGATCACCTCTGCGTCACTTAATATTACACTATAAACAAAAAAAGAGCAACAATTTTGAAGAAAAAAACATTTCCTGACAGACTCCATGGCAGCATACGTTTGGGCTAGCCCCGCCTCCACTCCTCCCCTATAGGACCCCACTCCCATAAATTCTTGCTCCGAGCCAGAGGCCGTGTTCCTTTTTTGTCCTCCTCCTAAGGACTGTGTTGTTTATTTGATTACCTGAAGTTTTTTCTTTCCGCGATCAAGACCGGCCAACAACGGCCACTGGAAAGACAGGTCGCCATACTCCGATAAGCCCTAGCTACTAGCGTGGTATGGAGTGGGCAGTTGGAAGAGCTGCTGGATACTCTGATAAGCCTTAGCTACTAGCAAGGTATGGAGTGGGCAATTGGAAGAGGCGCTGGAAGAGCTAGAAGCCTAGCCACTGGCAGGTAAGCGGCGCAACGGCCAGACAGCCCAGCTACTAGCTGGTGGCCCTATCTGCCCCAAGTACGGTGTGATCAGCCTACCTGGTCAGGTTTGGTCGTGGAAGCAGGATCGAATTGCGGTGATGTATACCTTTATATTACATATTCCATGGCAGCAGTGTGTGGTTGTCTGTTTTCTTCCCTGTCTCTAGTGTTTCCAGTCTATGGCCGCTGGAGCGCATGGGCGTTCCAAGCCGCTGCTTTCTCTTCCGGCCGGGTGTCCCCAGGTAACTCCTGACCAGGGACCCAGTGCATGCGCACTGTGGGCGGCGAATGCATCATTTCAGTGGAGAAATTCAATCAGCGGTCAGTACTGTTGATATAGGGATTTCTCTGTGGGCAGCTTTCAGCAGTGTTCTCTAAATGCTGTGTGCAGTCATCTCAGGTATATGCTTTGCATTAACTTCCTGGTAAGCTGCCTGTGTAATTCTGCTATGCCTTGATCAGCTGGGCAGGTTGTCTGGCTGTGCAGTTTTGCACGGTGAATGTTTCACTGCCCCCCCTGGTGGCCAGCCCTTGTGCAGCAAGTATGAGAGGGGGGGTTTAACCCTTTCCTTTCCTTGCTGACCTGGGCACTCTTTTCGAGTTTATCCTCTGGTTATTTTGGCTTGCAGGTCTTGTCGTGACGATACAAATTAAAGCCTTTGGGATAACATTGCCCGCCCATTGGGTATATAGTGAGTTAATTCCCAAAGGTATGCTGCCATGGAGTCTGTCAGGAAAATGGAAAATTGAATATCAAATACTTACCGTAATTTTCCTTTCCTGATGGACTCCATGGCAGCAGGAGTTCCCCCCCAATGTCTTGAGGAGGCTAATTACGGAACACGGCCTCTGGCTCGGAGCAAGAATTTATGGGAGTGGGGTCCTATAGGGGAGGAGTGGAGGCGGGGCTAGCCCAAACGTATGCTGCCATGGAGTCCATCAGGAAAGGAAAATTATGGTAAGTATTTGATATTCAATTTTCCATTTTTTTTTACTTTTTTGCTATAACACATCCAAAAAAAAAAAAAACAAAACAAATGTATTCATCAGTTTTGGCCGATATATATTCTTCTACATATTGTTGATAAAAAATAAAAAAAAATAACAATCAGTGTTTATTGATTGGTTTGCGCAAAAGTTGCCGTGTTTCCAAATCATGAGAATTAATTTATGGCATTTTTACTTTTATGTTTTACTAGTAATAGTGGCGATCTGCGAATTTTAGCAGGACTGCGACATTGCGGCGGACATTTTTGACACTTTTGTGGGACCACTGACATTTATACAGCGATCAGATCTAAATAAAAACACTGATTACTGTATAAATGTCACTGGCAGGGAAGGGGTTAACCTGAACCTACAGGTGGCAATGAAGGGGTTAAGTGTGTTCACTAGGCATGTTCTGTGTGGGGGCTGGGCTAGCAGGGGCATGAGAGATCTAACTGATCCCAGTGACAGGGATCAGTAGATCACTGTCATGCCCGCTGACAGAACGGAGAACCGCTGTGTTTACATCGGCGGCTCCCCGTTCTTCCCGTGTAGTAAGCGATTGCGGGTTGCCGGCGGACATCAGGTCCGTCCCACCAGCGGCCACAGTGAGGGAGCGTGCGGCGCCCCCTAGCCGCACCTGCGCGAATCTCCATTTATAGGCGGCAATTCGCGTTACGCTGCCACTCTGCAGCAGTAAATGTACGCGAGCCGGTCTTTAACCAGTTAAGATGATTCTGAGATCATTCTGAGTTCATTCACAGTTGACTTTCATCTAAGCTGCATCAACTTGCTTTAAGCGGCATATGCATTCTCATTTACTTGTATGGGGAGAGAAGCAATGCTGATCAGGACAAAAGCCCATCAACACAGGCTTTAAAAAACACAACCTAAAAATAATGTATTGCCATTGCCATCAATTTGTAGATATCTTTTGGATAGTAAAGTGATACTAAACACTGTTTAATTTACAGTATCCATTCTTTTTCTCTATGTGGATGATGGCATTGTAATTATTTTAATTAAAAAATCTAAGCACCTTTTTCCTAATCAATATATATGTTCACATGACCCAGATCTTTCCCTGCCTATCTGCAGAGAAATATAAGCAGGTGGAGCTTCTAGTCCTCTGCTGCTAGTCACATGTTCAAATAAAAAAAAAAGCCTTTGGGATACAGCATAAAAATAAAGAATTATTATCAATAAACTGTTATAAAATTGTCATACAAATACATATTTGAAATAAAATCTTTATTATTTTTGGCAATAAGAAGGCATGGGCAGATTTTTGCCAGTCACAGGCTGTGTCATGCCCCTCCAGCCTGTTTCTTAGAATACCAGGAAGATGAAGCCTCTATGAATCAAGGTGTAATATCTTGTCCCCATTGTATTTAGCTGGTAAGTGAGCATGGAGGAGGAAAGAGGGAGTAGGCTGTAAGTAATTTACCACTGTGTATACGCCCACATGTGTAACTCTATAGTCACATGGGCTTCTCAGATGTGATAGGGAGGAAATGCTCAGCATAGAAACTCACTGAAAACAGAGCATGTGAACAGCTGCCAACACTGCTCTGCAAACTCCCAAACTGCATTGGGGACATGAATTTGGGGGGGAAGAGATCAGCAGGATCAACCAGTTATTTTTTGCAGGATACAGAAAACAAATCCCATAGTGAAGGAGTATGAATAGCATGTAATACAGAATGTATTGATAGTTTTTTATGATGTGGGTTTAAAGACACCTTTACGTTTATGCAAAGCTAATCATTGACAATTACAGTGTCGTCTTGTGAATATGTTCTGCAATTCACTTTCAGTTCTCTATGAGAAACTCTTTTACAGCACTAGAGCTTTTCTATCACAACACTAAATAAAACACAGCTTGCATATTATAAAACCTCAGCACATAAATAGCTAGATAGTTTTTTTAATCAAAGACAACTTGGGCTTAGTAGACCAACTGGTATTTTAGCGCTTATGAAAATGGACAACGGCATACATGCCAAGGTTACTGCTTTATATCTCAAAGTCACTGACCACAAGGCAGAATCATTGTGCCCACTGACAGTGCTCTGGGTGCCAAACTAATCTGTATGGTCAACGAGACTGTTCAAGGCTCAGAGATCAAATGATAAGGATTTGTATGCATTCACAAAATTTCCCATTATACGTGCATGGATAAGTTAACATGCAAAAGGCCACAAGCAGGGTGCTAAGAAAAATCGAATAATGTTGCCTGGCCAGGAGTGAGTATGGTGCTATATTCTACAAGGGAGACTTGTGGTCTTTCAATGCTAAATTGTCATAAAATCCCAATCTGCTAATGCCAACAAAGGATGCAGCTGTTTCAATCTGTCCAGAATCATTTCCTCTGTCGAGCAAATAGCAGTAGTTGACTGTTCGGCAGACAAAACAGGGTGAAGCACAGTTCGTCGCTGTTTGCTGTAGTGATATTCCCCTAAAATTTTCAGGGAAGGTACTGTCCACTTACTGAAAGAAAAAATGAGCACAGGAATTTGTTAATCAATAAGGCGGAGGGGTAAAGAGTATATATTTGTATTCTATCTTTTTGGAAGCATTCTACACCTTCTACATCTGACCAGTGTAGAATAGATTTCATTTCTTCCACAAAGTGCTATTTAGAAGCATTCAGGAAGATATGGTTTTACTGCATGGAATTTATATATTTTTTTGAAGACTCATATTTCCTCTGGTCAGACTAACTGAAAGTCAGTTTCTGAGATTATATTTCTTTCTGAAAGGCTGTTTAGAAGCATTCAGGAAGAGATGGTTTTCTGCATAGAATTGATATGGTCTTCAGAATACTACAAGGGTTTCGTTGGACATAGGTTTACCTCCTAGTCTTTAACTATTCGTTACGAAGGCTAACCAGATAGTCTCCTCTAAACTCATAAGACTTCTGGTATAGTTAAGATACGTCTTTTGGTAGAGAAGGACTTACGAAGATTTGTCGGAAAGTCTTTCTTTATATTAGAGTCTTTGACTGAAAGTCAATCAGACTGGTCTCCTTTATACTCAGAAGTTTTTTTATATATTTAAGGTACGTCATTTTGGTATAGAAGGACTTACGAAGATTTATCGTGAAACACCTTCTTTACTTTAGATAAGATGTGACCAGTCTACATCTTCCACATCTTACGAAGGTTT
>BLSH010546514.1:122946-142537 GCA_018402905.1 Glandirana rugosa
AAAAAAAAAGAATTGATTGACATAGTATACCGATGTAATAGGAAAGACATGCAATCGTGTGTTGATTTCGGAGCATGTGTGTCACGCTGCCAGCATGTAGTTCATTAACATGTTGTTTCGAAGTTGTTCGGCTTACATCACTGCACAATTCTCGTATATTTATCCTTCAAGTCCACGTACACTAAACAATTAATCCCTGCATCCAAAGGTGTTTGCCTGTGAAGGCCCGTAAGGACTGAAGACTCGTACTCACAAAACGTGTATGTCGAAACAACCGGGTTGAAGAGACATGTGTGCTAAGTTGTCAGCATGTTGCGGAACAACATGTTGTTTTCAAAGATGTTGTACAATTACTTGATGTACGACCGTCGCACTGTGTGTACGAGGCTTTAGTTGTGTGCTAACGTACAGAAAGGATAATGTAGCCATATGATACAGTTAGTTAAGAAAAAAAAAAATTGATTTGTATGCTAATTTTTTTCCCATCATAAATTGGTAATTAGGCCTCATGCGCACTGAACGTTTTTACAACTGCTGTTTTTATCTTTAGGCATTTTTTTCTACAGCCAGTAAACTCCCCACCAAGCACACAGAGGCTGTTATAAGCGTTTTTGGCAGGAGCGTTTTTTGGCTGGTAAAAAACCCCAGAACTAGTGTTTTTTAGGCCTTATGCACACAGGACGTTTTTGGACATTTTTACAGTAGCTTCGGCTTCAGACGTTTTTTTCTACAGTCAAGAAACTCCCCATCATGTTATCTTATATGTCCATGCACACATAGGCTGTTATCAACTGTTTTGGGCAGGGGGGTTTTGAGCTGTAAAAAACCCCCAAGACTAGTGGGTTCGGAGAGGAGTTTTTCAGCTGTAAAAACGCTCAAACGCTGAAAAACATTCAAAAATGTGGCTCACCAGTGTTTTTTGATCCATTAAAAAAAAACGCTCAAAAATGCTAATGTAAAAATGTTACTGGCATTTTTATAACATTTTTAAACGTCCTGTGTGCATGACGCCTTAAAGCAGAGTTCCACCCAAAAGTGGAACTTCCACTGATCAGATTCCCTCCCCCCCCTCAGGTATTACATTTGTCACCTTTTGGGGGTGAGGGGGAAGAGGACACCTGTCTTTGACAGGTGTCCTTTTCCACACATCCGGGAGCTCGGGCTGGTGCCCGCGGCCTCTTACGTCAGCAGCCCGGCTTCCTCCTCCCTCTGCTACTGGCCGCCGGACCAATAGCAGAGCGCAGTGGAGCCTCGCGCATGTGCAGTAGGGTGCCCGGCATGAAGCTGTAATGCTACATTGCCGGGTTTCCCTTATGCGCAATGGACGCGGCTGCACCCGAACCCCCATCCGAAGATCGGCGTCGGGTGCCGACATCGCTAGACTTTAGGATAGGTAAGTGTCCTATTATTAAAAGTCAGCAGGTACTGTATGTGTAGCTGCTGACTTCTATTTTTTTTTAGTTCTAGGCGGACCTCCTCTTTAAGAGAAGTTTTTCTGCTGTAAAAAGCTCTAAGGCTCCATGCACACTGGCTTAAAAAAACGCTGCTTCTACAGGAGTTTTTTGTTCTGCCTGTAGAAGCAGTTCAATGTTATCCTATGTGTGCATACACATTAGGACAATTACAGGCATATTTTGAGCTTAACGTTTAGAGGCAGGAAAAAAAACCCCTTCTGATTTGTGTTTCTGATTGGAGCTTTCTGGCAAAAAAATTTAAAACTCTCCTAAACTTTGTACAAAAAATGCTCTATATGAGCGTTTTTTTACTCCCAAGAGAACAGATGTTTTTTTAAGCCCAGTGCGCATGAAGCCTAACTCTGAAAAACGCTGAAAAAAGCTAAAAAGAAAAACACTGCTATTCAGCATTTATGCGCGTTTTTGAACCATAAGCTTTTGTGGGAGTATAATTTTGCTAAAAACACTAATGCAAAAATGCTGCAAAACGCTAAAAAAACCTGCTTTTTTAAATGCAGCATTCAACAGCTAAAGCTACTGGCCTTTTTATAACATCCAGTGTGCATGAGGCCTTAATGTCTCCAATGAGCTATATGAATTGAGGCAAGTAGCAAGATTTCCAGAGTTCTGTTTTCAGCTTAGCTGCTAACAGAATGTGGAGCTAATTATCAAAAAAAAAAAAAAAATTGCAACAGGGAGTTGCTTTCGTGATGACATGGTGATTATGTTCTGCAACTCACTTTCAGTTCTGCATGGGTCACAACCTAGAAATAAATGTATTCACCTTGCCTTGGCACGTCTGACTCCTTCTCTCTCTATTGGGTCTTCAGAATCTCGCAATCCTGCAGTATCACTCATAATAATAGGATAACCCCCAATGTTCAGTGTGGTCTCCAGTACATCTCGGGTGGTGCCAGGGATGGAAGAAACAATGGCTGTTGGCTTTTGGCCTGATATAAATACACACAAAATGTCATTTTTTTACTACTTCTACATTTCACTTCTTGAAAAAAAAAAAAAAAAAATTGCAGAGATCAGCCAAACACAATAGCAAGTTCAGCTATACAATATTTACAATATTTCCAGGACAATTAAATTACAAGGTTAGGATTTAGGTGAAAATGGGGTTGATTTACTAAAACTGGAGAGTGCAGGATGACGCATGTCAAAAATAACAAAGAAAAATTCCCAGCTCACTTACCATCCAGGCTGCAACTAACTGAATTGTCCTGTCTAATAAGGTACATTAAAACCAGGGGCTTCGTTTGCACACATTTGCAAATATATGCCTAAGCTGCAGGGCCACTTCACGGCACCCATGGCTGGCTGGTAAGTGAGCTAGCAATTTTTCTTTGTAATATTTTGAACCGCTTGGCGACCAACGCCGTCGTTATACGTACAGCTACGGCCATTTGCGCAAGTGCAGTTGCAGGCGGGAGCTGATGCACATTGCGTGAGCGTACCCGCGGGTCGGGCTAACTCGATGTCCGCCGGCAACCCACGATTGCCTTCTACAGAGGCAGACTGGGGATCTGCCAATGTAAATAAGGCGGATCCCCGTTCTGTCAGGGGACAGGACAGTGATCTACTGTTCCCAGTGATCGGGAACAGTGAGATCTGTCATGTCCCTGCCAGCCCAGCCCCCATACAGTTAGAACATACCCAGGGAACACAGTTAACCCCTTGATCGCCCCTAGTGTTAACCCTTTCACTGCCAGTGACATTTATACAGTAATCAGTGGCTATTTTTAGCTCTGATCGCTGTATAAATGTTAATGGTCCCAAAAAAGTGTCAAAAGTGTCTGATCTGTCCGCTGCAATGTCGCAGTCCCGATAAAAATAGCAGATCGCCACCATTACTAGTAAAAAATAAATAATAATAAATCTATCCCCTATTTTGTAGACGTAATAACTTTTGCGCAACCCAATCAATATACGCCTATTGAGATTTTTTTTACCAAAAATATGTAGAAGAACGTATATCCGTCTAAACTGATGAATAAATGTTTTTGTTTTTTTTTTGGATATGATTTGTATTATAGCAAAAAGTAAAAAAAAATTTATTTTTTTTCAAAATTGTCGCTCTTTGTTGATAGCGCAAAAAATAAAAACAACAAAGGTGATCAAATACCAGCATAGGAAAGCTCTTTGTGGGGGAAAAAAAAGGACGTCAATTTTGTTTGGGTACAACACTGCACAATTGCGCAATTAAAGCGACGCTGTGCCGTATTGCAAAAAGACGGCCTGGTCAAGAAGGGGGTAAATCCTTCTGGGGGCTGAAGTGGTAAATGAAAGTATAAGGCTACGTTCACACTGAGGGGCTTTACAGGCGCTATTTAGCTAAAAATAACACCTGTAAAAAGTCTCAAAAATCCCTCCCCATCCACCCCAGTGTGAAAGCCTGAGTGCTTTCACACTGGGGCGGGACGCTTGCAGGATGTATTTTAAGGGCGGTGAGGGGAGCGGTGTATATACCGCTCCTATACCACCCCTGCCATTGAAATGAGTGGCAACTGCTTCTGAAGCGGCTGCACACAGCCTCAGAAGCGCGGAGCGGTGGCACTTTTAACCCAGTTTTAACCCCTTGTGGGGGGTTAAAGGTGTCGCACTGCCGGCTGAAAAGCGGCGCTGCAACGCTGGTAAAACCCCGCTAGCGTAGCCTAAACGTAGCCTGATATTTAACCCTAAATTGTTTATCTACAGATTGTATTAGCTCTTCCTGCTATCACTGATACCCAATAGATCCCTGTAAACATTAGTGCTGTTAACTGGCATAATTAGTACAAACTATCCAATTTTCTCCACTATATACACAGTGCAGTAAAGCCAAGTCATGGAAGAGTAAGAAGAATTAAAGCAGTATTAAAGTGGTTGTAAAAGCTGAAGGTTTTTTACCTTTGTACGTTCTATGCATGAAGGTAAAAAACCTTCACGATGCAGCTCCCCCCTCATCCTTACCTAAGCCTGATCTCGATCCAGCGATGTGCATGGGACCCGAGGCTCTCCCACCTGATTGGCTGAGATGCAGCAGCAGGAGCCATTGGCTCCCGCTGCTGTCAATCACAGGCAGTGAGGCAGGAGCAGGGCTGTTATGTGTCTTATGGACACAGAGAGCCGGCTCGGGAGCGAGCATGCACGAGTGGCCACACAGCAAGTGGCTTGCTATGGGGGTACTCAGCAAGGGGGAGGGGCCCAGAGCGTCGGCGGGGGAAAACCACTGCACAGAGCAGGTAAGTATAACATGTTTGTCATTTTTTTTTTTAATAAAATGTTTTCCATTACAATCACTTTGAACCCAAAACTAAAACTGTAATATATTGCAGCTTAATACAGTGGCTGCATTAGATTACTTTTTTTTAGGGTTTTCTCCTTCTATTTTCACCTGGTGATCTGGCTAATAATACCCCTCATGTATTAGTGCCCCCACTCTGGATGAAAGAGCACAGGGGGCACATTTGGAAAGTAGTGTTTTCAGTCTGGGGGGAGTGGAGTGTTATATGTACTAGAAGATTTAAATACATTAACACATTGAAGCCAAACTCCAGCTAATACTTTATAAGTAGTTACAGCAAATAGTTTATTCTTCCTTTTGGGATAAAGGTTTTACATAGATGAATACAACCAGATCATTGTGAGCACCCCTGTCAGTGTTAAATGGTTCATCTCATCTATGTAAGTGATACATTCTGCTGGAGAGGTTCTTCTTTTGAAAAACAACAGACTTACTGGCTGTATCACCAGATGAAAATAGGAAGACAGAAAGCCTAAAAAAGAAAACAAATGCAGCCATCACATCTAAGCTGCAATATAAAAAATGTTTCCTTTTGGTTTAATACCCCTTTAAAGTACCTAATATAAATGTGTCACACAAGGGAATTAAAGTGCTTTTAAAGGCAGAAGGTGTTTTCACCATAATGCATATTATAGAAAAAATCTTGTGCAGCAGCTGCCCCAGCCCCCCTAACCACATCAATACTGGGCACTTTTACCCCCTTCCTGCCCAGGCCAATTTTCAGCTTTCGGTGCTGTTACACTTTGAATGACAATTGTGCGGTCATGCAGCACTGTGCCCAAAACAAAATGATCATTTTGTTCACACAAATAGAACTTTATTTTGGTGGTATTTAATCACCACTGGGTTTTTTAATCTTGACTGAAAATTAAAAAAAAAAACAAAAAAACACGTTTTTCTGTTATAAAATCATAAACTTCGGCAAAGTGTATTCTGCTACATTTCTTTGGCGAAAATAACCCAAATCAGTGTTTATTATTTAGTCTGTAGGAAAGTTATAGAGTCTGCAAACTAAGGTGCGTATATCTGAAAACTGATCAATCCTGAATGTACTGACGGCCTATCTCATTTCTTGAGGCCCTAAAAATCCAGGACAGTACAAATATCCCCCAAATCACCCTTTTTTGGAAAGTAGACATTCCAAGGCATTTAGTAAGAGGCATGGCAAGTTTTTTGAAGTTGTAATTTTTTGTCATAATTTTTTGTAAAACGAAGAAATTTAAAATAAAAATTCACAATCTCTCTTTTTTTCTTTTTTAATACGGTCACCAGTGCAGTACAGCGACATCATATAACTTGTAAAGCAGTGACAGTATGAAAAAAAAACAAAAGTTATAATTTTTTTCTTTCCATACTTTGACCAGAGCAATATAATGCTACCATAGTAACATTGTACTGCTCTGGGGAAGTGATCAGGATTTTTTTTTTTTTTACACATTATGCTTGCTTAAGGCCCCTTTCACACTTATGCGACTAGGGACAGCAAAATCGCATGACAAGTCGTTCCCCATTATTTCCAATGAGCACCGTTCATATCTGTACAACTTCAAGTCCTGCTGACTTCAAAGTAGTCCTTGTATTACTTTGGCCCAACTTTGATGCAACTTGAGGTCCATGTTAAACCCTCAAAGTCGCATGCAAATCGCACCTGAATAGTATATATGTGATTTCTGTAAGACTTTTTAATATGTTTTCATTGTTGCAATGTTGCAACAAAGTCAGACCAAAGTCGTACTGATCCAAAATCGCTGTAAAAATTGCGGCAAAATCGTGTCGCACAAGTGTGAAAGGGGCCTAAAGAAGTTAATTACATTGCTATAAGAAAGCATTTTACTGAATCATTCACTCTGTTTTGTTGTGATTAGCTGTGATTGGTCAAAGCAAATCATATGGTACAGATGGGCTGTGATTGACCCTGTCTGTACCATGTGATCAAATTGACCAATCACAGCTAGCAACACAGCTGTACAGAATGGATGGCATTAGAGAGACACATCCATTGTATACAATTGTCATGCGACCTGCTGTGATTGGTCATGGCAGTCACATGGTACTGGTGACCAGCCAGCACTCTGATAGGTAATCCACAAGACATGGCTGGTAAAAGATTGCGCCACTGCTCGGTCCCGCGTTTGGCACATCCTGACAGGATGTCATATGACGTCCAGTCAGGATAACAACAAAACCTCCGTCAATGTGCTATTGGCTGGACAGGAACTGGCTCACCTGAGCCCCATCTTAATCCAGGGATGTGCATCTCATTGGCCTCATCACAGCCACTGAGAGACGGGGTGGGGCCCAGCCACGACTGTGTGTGTAAAAGAAAAAAGATAAAAATAAAAAGAAAGAAAAAAAGATAAAAGATAAAAAATTATAAAAGTAAAAAGATATTTGTGTGTGTAAATGGACACAAAGAACAAAAGCGTGGGAGTGGTCGGGTGCCCCCATAGCAAGCTGCTTGCTATGGGGGCACTCAGCAGGAGGGAAGAGGCGGTGGGGAACTCAAGAAGAGGAGATCTGGGATTGCTTTGCTCAAAACCACTACACAGAGCAAGTACGTATGACATGTTTGTTTGTTTTTTTTAAAGCCAAGCCTTTAATATCACTTTAAATGAAATAATTAAAAAAAGCCCATGTGAAATAAAATACGTAAAATGGATATTAAGAGGAGCAAAGATTGCAAAGTGCCCTGACAAGACTGCTTGGCAAAATATTCACAATGATCCGTATCATGCTTAGCTAGGTATGCTCATCAGTGCATTAATTAATATATCATACACATACCTACTAATATATGTATTTTACAATATAGAATTGCAAAAGTGCGGCACAATACAGAGTCAACAAATAAATATGCACTTCATAGTCCTGACACAAACAGGATTTTCTCCCTATTAATCACTTCTCCTTTGTACTGCCCAGTTACTTTTAATTGACCCTTTGTCCTAACGCTTTTGTCTTCCTCACCTGCAAAATAAAGCAGAGTGCTTGAACCCATTATTCATATTCAATGGGTCACATCCTTAACTGAAGCATACATATTTACACAATGGAAAACTTTCTAAGGGAAGGAAGCTTAATATAGACTGGAAACCGAAGCTGCTTTTGAATGTTTAATTTCACTAAAAAATTTAATTTCTACAAAGTATGGAAAATGATATTGCTGCATTAATAGCTTCTAATAATATTGGACTTGATCACCCTATGAGTCACAGTAATAACTGAAGGCACCATTACTTGAAGTTAACCACTTTTCTACTGGGGCAATTTCTTATTTTTTGCACACATAATAAAATCACCATTTTTTTTTTTAGACATTACTTAATTATAGTCTTCGAATTACAACTCTCATGCTGACATTCATGGCAATACTACACGTGTAGGGTAGGGCGTGCTGCTTGTTTTCCATGTGTCCGCATTGAACGTATCTTCCTGCAGCTGATGATTTCTAATGTCTATTTGATCTGCTTTGATGTAAGTGCAATACTTTTTTAGATATTAAAGTACTATACAATATTACACTATTGTGAGCCTTTTTTGTCAATATGTGCACCCCTGGTGAGATCATAAGCGACCATTTCATCTGGTGGAGGCACTTTTTTCTATGAGTCGAGCACTGGGTGTATTCAGCATTTGTTGACAATCACTATGTGGATTGGACACCCAATACAGCCTTTATTTATACATAATTACGGGTTGCTTTGAATAATCTTTTGACTTTTTATCTAAACCCAGTTTTATATATATATATATATATATATATATATATATATATATATATATACACACCGTATATATATATATATATATATATTTTTTTTAGAGTTTTGAGTGCTGTCTCATTGGACTTTAATACTACACGTGTGGCACACTTTATGTTTACACACACATGCGTGCCCTATGCATGCTTATGGTGTTTACAGGGGCAATGGGGGTGCTTCTACTTTTTTTTTCTTTTTAAGTTATTGGTATTGCATGGGGGTTCACAAGCCCCAACATCAAAGCCTGTGGCAGGAAAAGGTCATCCAGTACCCTGGGAAAAAATGCATATGTTTCAGCTAAGCGCTGCATGCACTGTTGTTAACTCCACCCTGTGGTACATGCTGTTAGAGTTTGTCAGAAAGAAGCTCTAGTGTAGAGTTATGCCCCGTACACACGGGACGACGATCGCATTCAACAGGTCGTACTCACGACCGTTGTATGCGATATCGATCGTTTGTATGCGTGATTTGAACAGTCGAACATACGAGGGTCGTACAAGGGAGTTGTATGAGCAGACTAGAAAACTTGGTCGTACCAACAAGCTCTCATACAACCGTTGTATCGTGTGTACAGAGCAGTTGGTACAACAAGTTGCATTGTGCAAAACACGCATGCTCCGAAGTCAGGAATGGCTGGATGCTAATTACATGCACCTGAACGTTCTTTCCCCGGACGTACGATTGTGTAGTGCAGTCAGTATGCTGCATACAACAGCCAACATACGATTCAACACGGTCGTACGTGTGATCGTCGTCCCGTGTGAATGAGGCTTTACTCTTTTTGTCATTCTTGAGGGTCCCAGTAGGGAACAACCTGCTTCTAATTCCACTGTCTCCAGGTGGATTTAGAAGCTCATTATTCTAGCTTATAGACTTGACAAGTTTTACCTTTCTGTGTCAAAGTGCATTCCACTAGATTAGTTAGTGCTTCATGAGCTTTTCAGTATCAGGCATCTGTTACCTGTGAGATTCCTGCGGACAGTAGAAATCACTGTAGTGGGCACATCTGCTAGAGAGATCTCTGTTAGCTTCCAGGTTCTATACTGGGCTGCTGCCCTGCTGCATACTGAACACAGGAAGTTGCTCATTCGGCACAGGTGCCATTCAGAGAACTTTGCATTTTCTCAATGAATATAAAGTGCTCTTTGATTAGACAAGGTGGAGAGTGGGGGTGGTGACATCACAATTTTCACCTCTACTAATCAGAGAACACTGTGTATTCATTGAGAAAATTCAAAGTTTCACTGAATGGCGCCCATGCTAAGATGGCAACCTCCTGTGTTCAGTAAACAGCAGGGCACAGGACCCAGCAGCTAGTGCAATCACAGTAGCAGCAGTGCCTAATCGCTTTGAAATGTTATGGTGTGCTATAGGTTTGGTCAGCAGATACAGAGAGAATGTGGTTGTACAGTAGTTATTGCCACGGGAGGATGTTTCACTAGTAAAATTTTACATTTTGTATTTTTTTCCATTAATGATTTTGATTATTAAAAATACAGCATGTAAGCGTAAATTGCGCAACAAGAGGCTGAGCCAGCTACCGGTCAGGAATCTGGGCGGATCCCAAAATTTTTGTTGGGATCCCTGCGTAGCCTGGACCCACTCTGTGGCTTTAGCCCACTGTCGGTAGAATTTAGGTCACAAGAGTGCAGATATAAGTGCACTCCTGTGATCCATAGAAGTGTGGCTAAAAGAGCTTTAGCCATACTTCTCCTTTATTCAAAACAGTATATAATCTATCGAATGTGCCTTAAAATAGTTGTGTCATGCAAAATGAACTATTTTAATTACATATATTCCCCAGATATTTCCTAAAACTGACTGTCAATATAAAAAGATTGACTAGTCTTGTAAGAGGCAAATGTGTTTTGTTTGACTGAGGATACAATCTGAGTTTTTGCAAAGTTAGCGTTTATCCTTCTTAGACTATGTTAAATATGAGAATAGTAGCCCCTATATACTGTATCTGCCATGATTTTTTTTTACTGAAGTACAGCAGCTTAAGCATAAGCTATGAATGAAGTTTCTGAGTTAACAGTGCCATCTTGTGTACTGTAGCATAATTTCAATCATGCTGTACAGTGTGGGTCTGATGTTGGATTAGATTACTAAATGTTTAGCCCATAGCCTTGTGAGGTTTTCTGCATATGAGCTGCAACATATTATTTTTCCATATTGTTATTGTATAGCTACCATTAGCATGCCTCTGTTGCAGGGGTAAGCAACTAAAATCCAAGGTGGTTCATTAAGTATAATTTTCTTCCAGCAGAGATCTGAATTTCTTGTTTGTACTATGATCTAGTACAGGGATCCTCAAACTACGGGCCCTCCAGCTGTTGCGGGACAACACATCCCATGAGGCATTGTAAAACTCTGACATTCACAGACATGACTAGGCATGATGGGAATTGTAGTTCCTGAACAACTGGAGGGCCATAGTTTGAGGAGCCCTGATCTAGTATATATGTAGTCATTTTATGTCTATCAAAAATAGTCAATGTGCAATTTCAATAATATTTATTGTCAATTTTCAGTGTGCTCCCCTTACATCAAGTGTCCCCATCAGAATGTCCCAGTACGTTTTAGCTCCAGGCAGGCAGAGGACAGGAGGCAGAGCAGGCTGAAGGTCTGGGTGGAGGAAATTCCACTTCCATCCACCTATGATGCTGGGGTGCACGTGACCTAACCTAAATCCTAAGGATGCAGGCATTTCTTACAACCAATCACTACGTGATGGGAAGGAACCCACACTGGGTGCTGGCTGGCTGGATGACAGTCAGGATAGAACTTTCACTTGGTCCAGGTCTGGACCATGGTCCGCCATTTAGTGATGCCTGCACTATTGTAAACTTATGTGGACAAACCATGTAGTACTGAAAAATAAAAGTGTAGTCTAACTTTCTTAATCCATCACCATGGCTACAGATCTCTTACAAGACAAGACAAGGTTGCCCTTTTTTACTTTTGACCATTTCTATAGAACCACCTGCCCCTCTATAACTAGACAATACAAAAAGCTTTATTTTTATTTGGAACTGCCATAAAACCACACATTAAACTATAAATCCTAGTACCGGATCACAATTAGGAAGGGTTGGTATTTACCCACCTGACAACTATACAGCTAGTATTTTCTGAAGGTTTGTAAGTTGTTAAGCAGGAGAACCTCATGCAAGATGGGTCAAGTTGGAAACCACATTAACTGCCTTGTGAATGGGGAGACTACTGAGACTGACCAGTCTCTCTCTAATTTACAGATCATGTTACAAGCAGTGTAATCAATTAAATAAGTTTCACAATGAAGGAGGAGGAAGTAGATGCATGTCCCTGTCAGACCATCGGTATCACTATTCTGCCCTAAGACCAAAAGCTGTTAAAGTGGAAGAAGAACTTAAGGCCATCTATTCTTGAAAAAAATCCCTCCTGCCTCTTCTCACCTATCCTGCATACCCTGTGTAAAAAGATCTGTACATTTACCTATTTTTAATCTGCTCCAGTCCAGTCACATGATCCTGCAGCTCCAACTCAACTGTGTCAGTGAGCAGCTGCTGCAAGGAAGAGGAGGGAGTGCTGACAACAGCTAGGCCATGGGAGCCCAGGGGTTATGCCTCAGCTCTCAAAATTCCAAGCAATTATTGAGCGCTTTCTTATGCAGAGGAATCGGCTTTGCAGGTTCATATGATCGGACTGAACTAAAAAAGTAAGTACACTGATATATTTTTACACGGAGAATGCAGCATAGGTAGGCGGAAGAGGGAGGGAAGCCTTTTAAGGCCTCATACACAGGGACGTTTCTAAAAAAAATAAACAAAAAGTCGGGCCCAACGTCAAGGAAAAAAAAATTGGCGTTTTTCGGCTTTATGCAAGTTATGCTTTATGTTAGTGAGCGTTAGTGAGCGTCGGTGTCAATAGGCGTTTTTTGAAAAAAAAATCATCCCTCTGCTATTTTTCAACCTAAAAACGTCTGCGTCAAAAAACGCCGGTACAGTGTTAGATGGTGTTCGTTGGTGTTTTGCGGCGTCAAAAAACGCCAAAACGTTACAGCCTCAGAACGCACTGGCTGTGGGTTCTAGTTTCAGCTAACTAACGCCGACGCCATATACAGCTCAAAAACGCTGGCATTTTTATGGGGCCATTGACTAACATGGAGAGCTGCAAAAAACGCCAGAAAACGCCAGTGTCAAAAAACGTCTGTGTGCATGAGGCCTAATAGTTAAGCCCCGTACACACGGTTCGACAGTTGTATACAACAGGTCGTACTCACGACTGTTGTATGGGAAATCGATCGTTAGTATGCGCGATTTGAACAGTCGAACATACGAGGGTCGTACAAGGGAGTTGTATGAGCAGACTAGAAAACTTGGTCGTACCAACAAGCTCGCATACGACCGTTGTATCGTGTGTACAGAGCAGTTGGTACAACAAAGTTGTATTGTGCAAAACACGCATGCTCCGAAGTCAGGAATGGCTGGATGCTAATCACATGCACCTGAACGTTCTTCTGTGCTCGTACGATCGTGTAGTGCAGTCAGTATGCTACATACAACAGCCAACGTACAATTCGACACGGTCGTACGTGCGATCGTCGTCCCGTGTGTGCAGGGCTTTAGTGTTAGTCTTTACTACCACTTTAACCATTGCAGTGTCAGAAGTACATCGACAGGAAGAGGACAGGCAACTTTGCAGTGAATAGTTCTAGAGGACACAGCTGCTTGCACAATGTGGGACATACTTCATTACAGGTAAGTGATGTGACAAAAGCTGTACAAATAATTTTTTATAAGCTTAACTTCAGCTTTAACTAAATGAAAGTAATTAAGTCTAAAGTTTTTTTTTTTTACCTTAATACAGTCTCTGCATTAAGATAAAAAAAAAAACTTAAAATAGCAGTGCCCCCCTGCCCGCTTCCCTAATACTTACCTCGTCAACTAGGTTATTCAAAATGAATCTTTATCCACATGAATATTATGCAGGATTTATATAGTGCCAAAAGGTCGAGCAGTACTTTACAATATAATGAGAGATAGTACAGTTACAATGCAATACACAACAAGAAGGTTAGGAGGGCCCTGCACATGACAGCTTAATATCTAAAGGGAAGGGGTAAGTCATACAAAAATGTAATAACTGGGTAGGGATGAGTTGATGAAGAAAGTAAAAATTCAGTTGTTAGGTAGAAGTGGGATAGGATCGCTTGAAGAGACGAATTTTCAGGGATTGTCCACTGGATTGGACTGAGTAGAAGAGTCATTCATTTATTCCACACTGTGTAACAAATGACAGCTAACTTGAACAAACCACATCAATATTTAACCACTTTCCAACCAACGTAAATATATTCCTTGGGTGGTGGAGGTGATATCAGGATCATAATTGCACTTGCAGCCATGATCTTGATATCACTTTTTAGAGCTGGCAATGCAGTCTCTTGTAAAAGTGACCAGAGCAGCTAAACAGCCACCCCATTACTTTTACAAGCAGCAGAAGGGGGCCCCTCCCGCCATATCCAGGCTCTACCGTCCCACCATGGGCTGTCTTACTCATTGACTATAGTGGTGAAGGAGAAACACCCGTTCCTCTAATGTCTCTATGGTGTATGATACCGGAAGCAACAAGGATTTACTTACTTTTGGCTAGCCGTCTCCAGCTAGTAAAGCAGCCAATTAACCCGATCTCGAGAGGGCAGAGGAGAGATATTGGGTCTCACAGACCCCAGATCTCCCAGTAAAGAGCACTTATCAATGCCCATGCTATCACAAGGGATGTGGTTCGTTCCTTGTGATAGCAAAAAAGCTGAAGGTATGGTTACAAACGTCAGAGCCAGAGCAATAATTCTAGCACCAGACCTCCTGTGCAACTCTAAAATGGCAACCTGTAAAGACTTTTAAAGTGTCAACTATGTATCATTTCTTGTATCATAGTTTTTCGCCATTCTACAGACATGCACAATTTTAAAGCATGGTATCTATTTACTCAGCGCAACATCATATTTTATACTTTAAAAAATGTGGTATTATATTGTGTTTGTGTGCACTAAGATTTATTACAATTATTTTTTTCCTACAAATTTGCATATAAAAATATCTGCACAAATATCGTGCAACGTAGAAAATTCCAACAACCACCATTTTATTCTCCAGACCCTCTGCTTAAAAAATACTGATGTTTTAGGGTTCTAAATAATTTTCTAGTACAAAAATGCAGATGTTTACATGTATAAGAGAAATGTAGGAATTGGCCAGGGCAGCAGGTGGTTAAAAATATTTGTGTGAATTGAACGTTTGAGTAAAACATTCAGTTTTCCCTGTGCCTATTTCATAATTCAGTTCAAGTAAGCCATCTGACTGCCACTCTTCTTCTCACTTTGCCTTTCATTATTTCACCTCTCTCTAGTTTTACATCTTTGAATTAAATGGGAACTACATTAGTAAAACAATCATATCTATATTACAGTAATATTAAACCCTAATTTTTTTTTTCTCTTAACAGGTGTGCAGGGCCATTCGCCCTGCATGTGGTGGTACGTTTCACGTGGAGCATGCTCATCAGTGTCCGGACCTGGCACGGACAGTGTTCATGTGACAACCAAACATTACAGCGGTTCCTCAGCTTAGAAAAGAGCTTCCCACTGTGTGCAGTAATTAATTACACAGAGTCCTTCTGGGAAATGTATATGTCCCGTGTCACTACACACCTTAGCTTGGTAGATGTTGCATTTAGGAGGGACACCGCTGAGACTCTGCCCTTTCCACTAGTCCAGCGTACCTCTGTCAGCTCACTCCCAGTGACAGAATGGGGTCCCACTGACCTCATGCATGCACAAAATCAACTCTTTCTGCTCCCATACTATGTGGCTGGGCTATGGGTCCCCATGACACGGGTTCGGTCCCAATTGCTGCAGGAAATAAACCACTGGGGAGGGAATCAGATCACCAACCTCCTCGCTACCAGAGAACCCATCATCTATAACAGGTACCACACTTCATGACTGTCTGCAATGTACCTTGCACTATTTCTTGGTTACCCATAGAAACTGTGCGACTCCTGCTTTTCCTGCCAAGTATCTTCTGTAGGGCTTTGCTTCACACCCTGCATGTGCTTTACTGACCCTAGTTCCTTCATATGCCAGCAACCATCATGCACCCCTTTAAAGGTTGAACTAAATGGACTTGTGTCTTTTTTCAGCCAGACTATGTAACTATGTAAAGAACTTCAGACCAGGCTCAAAATAGTTGATGCAACTTTACGTTAACATTTTAACGTGCAATTAAATGTGAATACCTTCAATGAGACATCCCTTAACTCAATTCGGAAAGGTGTTTGCCCAACTTTTGGCAGATCTCCTGCTTCCCCATGTCTTCAGAGACTGCTGGGTGCAGCAGTACCTCTTAGTGACCCATGATAGTCATATCCACCTCTTACGTGGGCAAAATGAGCGGCCCAGAACTCGGTCTTCCCCCCCTTTTATAGCAAAGGGTGGATGGGCAGGGTCAAAAAGGCACGGTAACTGAAGTGCAGAATATTAACCTCTTCCCCAGCCTGAGTCAGCCACTCCCTAAATAATAACATGTAGGCAACCTGTCCCACCTGTCAACCTTCTCTAGTAAACAATTTGTTAAAATTCTTACCCAGCACTTGCAGTTTAGAACTATCAGTGCTGCTGGCTCCCATTCTCTCAGAGCGTCTTCCCTGAACTTCACACTTTTCCCAGAAAAGAGTTAACAGTGTCAGTCTATTGGCTAAAATAGGGGTCTGCAACCTATGGCCCGGGGGCAGCACCTGGCCCACTGACGCTAAATGTCCGGCCTGTCAGCGCACGCAATTAATTCACGTGCACCCAGCCCGCGGACATTTTAAGCCCTTCACATCGACTGTACACAAATATGCGACCTCAGCTTGAAAGGGTTGTACCAGGGTGGTGCCTGTAGCTGCAGGCATCACCTCAGTATCGGTTTTTAGAGACAGCGGTTGGCTTTCTTGGCATAACAACCGATGCAGTTAAGAAGCCGCTCGGCTGATATCCCAAGCAGCGGGAGGGGACATCCCCCCCCTCCTACCACCTTAAGCAGCTCACCCGAGGTCTTCTGTCTCATCGGGAGACCCGAATGACCAGCCGGCATGTCCATCGGCTGGCTGGAGACCGTCTCAGATCTAATAACCCAGTCATGACATGACATCACTTCCAGTTTACAGAAGACGTAAAGGCGCCAAACTTTAAAAGATGACAGTATTAAAAACATTCAAACTTGGAGTTTTGAATACTTTTAAGTACAAAGGAGGGATTTGGGGTCTTATAGATCCCAGATACCTCCATAAAGAGTACCGGTCACTGCCTATTACTGCACAGGGGATGTTTTTATAAAAAAATAAAATAAATAAAATTAAATAAATAAGAAAAAAACAAAAAAATTCAAGTGCTCCATCCGTCCGTGCTTACACAGCTGGGGGGGGGGCTGTGTAATATGCAGGTTGGGGGGGGGGGGGGGCTGTGTGATGTGCAGGGGAGCTGTGTAATGTAGAGCGGTCCAGAGGTGTGGGGGCTGTATAATGTAAAGGGGTCCAGAGGTTTGGGGGCTGTGTAATGTAAGAGGTTCCAGAGGTGCAGGGGTCTGTGTAATGTAAGAGGTTCCAGAGGTGCAGGGGGCTGTGTAATGTAAGAGGTTCCAGAGGTGCAGGGGGCTGTGTAATGTAAAGGGGGCCAGAGGTGTGTGGGCTGTGTAATGTAAGAGGTTCCAGAGGTGCAGGGGGCTGTGTAATGTAAAGAGGGCCAGAGGTGCAGGGGCTGTATAATGTTATCTTCATTTATTATTTATTTATTTTAGGCACTTATCTAGCGCTGTCAATTTACGCAGCACTTTACATATATATATTGTACATTCACATCAGTCCCTACCCTCAAGGAGCTTACAATCTAAAGTCCCTAACTCACATTCATATATATAAGGCCAATTTAGACAGGATCTAATTTACCTACCAGCATGTCTTTGGAGTGTGGGAGGAAACCGGAGTACCCGGAGGAAACCCACGCAGGCACAGGGAGAACATGCAAACTCCAGGCAGGTAGTGTCGTGGTTGGGATTCAAACCAGAGACCCTTTTGCAGCCAGGTGAAAGTGCTATCCACTACACCACTCTGCCGCCCGTAGCAGGTGATTGCGGCCCTCCATGCATTCACATACATTGAATCTAGCCCTTAAGTGGAAAAAGGTTGCTGACCCCTGGGCTAGAGAGACAGTGTCTTTCTATTGATGCATAAAGGGTAGGGAGACAGACCTCTAGTCTCTGCATGCAAGGGTGGCTCCTGCAAGAGAAAGGATCCACCCTAAATCAAGAAACCAGGGTCAGCAGTAATGGCAGGCATGGCACCAGCTTAAACTGGTATATCAGCA
This sequence comes from Glandirana rugosa, assembly GCA_018402905.1. NCBI lineage: Eukaryota > Metazoa > Chordata > Amphibia > Anura > Ranidae > Glandirana > Glandirana rugosa. The sequence goes on from BLSH010546514.1 coordinate 140,842, forward strand.
AGAATTAAAGATAAAAGAAATGGCATACTCCGTAAGCAGATAAATCAGCTACTTAAAATGCCTGAAAACCTATTAAGGAGTATTAATTTGATAAAACCGGTATGTTATAAAAATAGAAGTATGGCTTTTAAGCCTGCTGTGGGCTGACGTCACAGAGCTGGTCCAGGCTCTGGAAGGATCCGACCATATTGTTGGGATCCACCCAGCTACCTGATTGACAGCTGACTCGGACCCTCAGCTTGGCTGAGAACCAAAGATAGCTGTGCTTGTCCCCTTACCAGCCCAGTGCTCCAGTGAGCACAGGAGGGGCAGGGCAGAGAGCGTTGACTGACGTCACTGCTCTCTGCTCAGAGCTGACAGAGAACTGAGTGATCAGTGGTCATGTGATTGCACAATTCTCGGGCTTAGAGCCTGCAGAGGAAACCTGTAGAATTACACCAATGTTGCAGCATTGAGGTGAATATGAAGGGCCAGCTACAGCATCACACCAATGCTGCAGCATTGAGGTGAGTATGAAGGTTTATTTTTTTCAGGACCCCAAACTCCTCCATTAAATATCTTAATTTTTTTAGATTGCTTTAAATGATTTATGGTAGCGTATAGGAACACTGAATTGGGCTAGACAAGAAGGCACTTTAAGGCGTCAAAATGTTGGTACTGTACAGATTTAATAAAAGCCTCAACCTTATCTCTATGCCAGGAATGCTGGCAGTTTCTGGGGTTCCCATCTATATATAAGGTACAGAGAGAAATAGCCTAAGAGAGATAAACTTTCATAAATATTTAGCTAAAGAATATGAAGAATGAAGAACAGCTCTGCTGTGTATGCAGTGTCCTGCTGAAAGGTACTATTGTAAAGTGCAGGATGCTTTATTTCTTCACTATTTGTCTGGGTCTCTATTCGGTTGCTATTTTCTAAAACATAAAAAAAAAATCACAATAAACACTTTTTACCACTTATCCATACAAGATTTTATTTTGTGTTTTTTCCTTCCTTTTTTTACCCATATGTTAGTTTAGACTTTTTAGCCTGTCCTGCTTTATAACAGCACAATTCAAAAATGCCATGCCATTGTTTCATTTGCCTTACTCCCACTAAAATGCATGCCTTCTGTTGTGTCTACAAATTGATGGTACTTGGATTTGCAAAGTAAAAGGGTCACCTAGTTCAACTTCCCAGCTGCATATACTCATCCTGCTCCTCTGTCTGAGAAGGGGGAAGAAGCCACTGTGCAAACTTCAAACCAAGCTTAACCACTTGACCACTGGGCACTTAAACCCCCTTAACAGACCAATTTTCAGCTTTCAGCGCTCTCACACTTTGAATGACAATTACTCAGTCATGCAACACTGTACCCATATGAAATTTGCGTCCTTTTTTTCACACAAATAGAGACAATTCCCCCAAATTCACGGGTCACCAGTTCACCAATTCGAACCAAACTTCAAACGTGTCACCGAAGAAGGGGGAAGAGTCTGTCTCCTCGTCCTACTCATATACGTCGACCCTTCAACTTGATCCACTGGGAAAATGAAACGTTTAGGTTCATGGTAGTTAAACATCTGTGTTGTCTTCCGTACGTAAAATCACCCTCATTCCGTTTACTTTGTTACCGTACCGTAAAAACTTAACACGACAATATTTCGTCCTGTCCGATTTTTCAGATTTGATTGTATACCCATTTTTTTCCTTCCT